>JAOEHX010057745.1:46668-63929 GCA_025448015.1 Bolborhynchus lineola
AGGTGTCCCTGTCCATGGCAGGGGGGTAGGAACTGGATGATCTTAAGGTCCTTTCCAACCCTAACTATTGTATGATTCTATGATGTAAATGGAGGACTGCTGCACTAAACTTTGTAAGGAGGCTGGTTGGTAATTCTTAGTTGAATCTTTTTCAGAGAATAAAATTACACCCACCATTTCCCATCTGTTGGTGCTAATGATAGTTCATGTTTGTGTAGTTACATTAATTTGTGGTATGTTTTGTGAGCTGATTAAATTATATACTCCGAGTCAGAAAACCTTACATGTTGTCTAAAGAGAACTGAATGCGTGACTGTGCTTGCATTTTGTTATCCTTGGTATTTAGGAGAGAGTCATTGGTTTCCATGTCCTTGGTCCAAATGCTGGAGAAGTCACCCAAGGGTTTGCAGCTGCTATGAAATGTGGGATCACAAAAGAACAGCTGGACAGCACCATAGGAATTCATCCCGTGTGCGCAGAGGTTAGTATATGAATTCACCTCGTGGCCCAGCTTTCGTAGCATTCTGGGGTAAGGTGCTGGAAATCTGAATAGCAGAGCTCTGTTAAAGGAGTCCCAGTCTGGGGGAAGGCAGGGGGGGGGGAGGTAAGGACAGGAAAGGATCTGATTTTTTTATTTAGAAATCTAACATTTGGGTTTAATCTGGGGTTATTTAAAACTTTTTTTGTTACTGTGCTCATTTGTGAGATGTTTATGGTCTCTATTCCAGTGCACTCTCTGCTGGGAAGTTCAGAATTTTGCTTCCACTCAAAGGTCCATTTATGAAGGCTTCGAATACTTTTCAGTTAAAGTGGTTGTCAGAGCTAATTTTTTTAGATATGTGTGCTCAAAATAGGCTTATAAACTGCTGGTGCTTTGGAAGGGGACAGTTTTTCTGTTCTGCCCTTTTAAAGATCTTTCTTTTGCTTTTGAAGTGAATACATGAGGCCGTGCAAAAACATTTCTTGTGTTTATCTTGATGTTCCTCATTAATGAAGAGCTTAATTTTCTCTAGCGGGTGGGGCCAGCTCCTTCCAGGTGTCAGTCAGAGATGCTCCACTGATAGTAGTAGCATTAGGACCAGTTTGTACTAGGTAAGGGTCCCTGGAAGCTGTTTATGACCTTTGTATGTCCCTGTACCGCATCTCTGGGTTAGCTGTGTTAGCTACAAAGTGTTGCAAGAGTTCACCAGGAACTGCAGAAGTGAAGTCCGTTTCCCTTGTGTTTCAGAGTGATTCAGCATAAGCAATAGAATATGAGCTGCATTAATGGAATGGACTACTAACAATCTGAATCATGTTCAAAGCATCCACAATATAGATTCTGTTTTGTGGGGGTTTTTTTATGTAGTGTCATCTAATGGTCTTTTTAGGAGCCCTTGAAGAGGGGTAGCAGGTCCTTATGTTCACAGGGGCCCTGTGTAGGGGAAACTCTGGGGGAGGCATTCAAACCTGTGAACTCAAGTGGGCCATTAGCATATGCAGTGTGAAGAGAGGATGATAGTCATAATTTATTCTGGACATCTGAGCTGCTAAAATTGAAACTGAATAGAATGATGATTAGACATAATTTAGGGAGGTAATTTCAGATAATCATATTTGTTTGAGTGGGGGAGGAAGAAATTGGCTCAGGAGAAATACACAATTTAAAAGCTCCAGGGAACAGTGATCATGTTTAGTACCAGTCTTCAAAAGGCTTTTTTATGCCTGTTACTTAATTTACTCTCTTAAGCAGTAAACAAAAATCAAAGTGCAACATGGTATTCTTTGCTTTTAAAAAATGCTTTTCAGTTGTTTGGAATCTGTGAGGACTGCACATATCTGGATTAATCGAATGATGGGTAGTATCAGCATTATTTTTGTCTTGAGGGCATGTAAAAGCTAAGGAAAAGCAAGTCTGATCTGAGCAGGAAAGGGAGAGTGTTGCAGGATCAAATGCTGACATCTTCACTGGCATAAGTACTAGTTTGTTGCACAAAGTCTTCTGTGAAACGGGGTATTATTCAACTAGAAGACTGTAAGACTGAGAGTCCTTCTTCTCACTGCTTACAAATTGGATCCAGATTTCACTTCTTTTATTTGACCAGCATATTATTCTGCAGAAAACAAGTTCTGAATAGAACTTCTTGCAACGTAAAGTACAAATAACTGTAAGCACAAAGTTGGTAGGACCTCAGCCTTGCAGAGAACTACCTCTCGGCCTTGACTGTACTGAGCTGCTTGGAATACAGGCATATATAACTGATCATCTGTGATGAAGAGAAAGTGTCTTCTGAAAGCTGGGATGATTCTTCAAGTTAGCTAATGATGGCTTTCCAGCCTTTGGATCTAAGGTTTTTGTCTTCACTTGAATAACTAACAAAATCTGTGAAAACCCTCATGTTTCCAGTAATTACAAAATGACTACCAGCTGGCTTCCTAGAGTTAGGGAGCTGTATGGTCCCTACCACCACTTGGACTGGGTAATACACCCAGAACTTGCAGTCAGGCCAAGAAGAAAGCAAATAAGTTTTGCACTTTTTAATCTTTGTCTTTCAGAGTGAAATAATAATAAATGGACATTCCCAGACATTGTCAGTCTGTGGATCAAAACTGAAGAGTTAGAAACGCTGTCTCAAGCTATGCACTATAGTTTGAATATATTACTGTTGTTCTGCATTGTATATTAGATGTGCCTTTGTCTTCCTGATCGGTGCATAATGCTTTACTCGCTTATAGAAAGTGGAATAGGTATATCATTTGTTGATGTTCTCTGAAGTGCTGCTAGCAAAGCTTCTACTTGGAGAACTGTAGGGCTTTCAGATCCCTATTATCTTTAGATACATCAGTGTTATTTGCATAACTGAAACATGTACTTACTTCATTCTGTGCTAAGTTTATTCTTCCTAATGGCTTTGATGCTAGCTAATTATTGCAACTTTGAACCATTTAGATAGAAGTGGTATTGATTTCCTTTTTTCCTTTCTGTATTATATCTATGCAAAGTTATGCAATTATTTGCATGGTCAAGTTCTAATATTAAACAAGTTCTTGTAGAATTCTTCTTCTTGAATTTTGATACCTTTCAATTTTACAATAGTTATTCTTGAATATGTTGTTTTCTTTAATGTGACTTGAAAGCAGTAAAGATTGGACTTTTTCCAGCTGGAACTGCTGAATGTTTTCTTAGATGTTGTCCAGAGGATACAGATCCCAGACATAATACCTACATCAGCAATAAGTTCCACATTTCTGTAATATCTAGAAAGGTACAGAGGCAAAATTTATGTTCTCTACAAAAGCTGTAGCCTTGGGTTAACTTCACTTTCCCTACTAATAAGTTGGCTTTGAGCCGTAAGGACACTTGCTCATTAGGTGTAAAGAGTGGAGTTCATTATTTCTGGGCTCATTCCCACTGTAAAAACTTAGGAGCATTAAAACAAAAGGTGTTATAAAGCCCATGTGCTTTTCTTAATTCTTTCTTTTCCACTGTAACAGGAAGGCCATAAAACAAATTGAGAGAAGAAAGGGTATTTATATGTTCGCTTTTCAGTGGCAAGGATTTTAAATGTGTGGGGTTTGTTATTACCTTAAGAAATGACAGTGATTTTGAGCATTAAGTGCAAGTTGATCTTCAAAAAAAAAGGATTAATTTTAGCCGTACTAAAATTCTTCTCTATTTTTTCTCTCTTCAGATATTCACCACCCTGACTGTGACTAAGCGCTCTGGTGAAAGTACCCTTTTGTCTGGATGCTGAGGTTAAAGACCTCCCATTCTTGCTATTGCCAGAGACCGGCTTTCGTCGCAGTGTCCGAGTTATGCAATTTAGAAGAAAGGTTTTGGAAGAAGTCGTCCTTGAACATTTCCTGCAGAAATGTGTGGATCTTGAGCAGAGCATCGTCCAAAGGAGAAGAGCACTGTGGGAGTTGGGCACTTGAGATGATTGGCTGGCAATCAGCAATGCAATGGGAGTATTGACTGCCAAGCTGATGCTTAGCAGAGCATTTAAATGCTTTCATGAAGTCACAGCCTGAAGCCTGCATTGACAGGTAGGCAGTGATGGAAGAACTGCTAGCACAGCTGGACCACGACTGTTTTGGTTTGGTTTTATTCCTGTCTAGTTTCTTACTTGAACAAAATACTTCTGGACTCAAGGAAATGACCACAACTTCAGATAGTTGTATAGTGCCTCTGTGTACTTAGGTTATAACACAGCAGTTGCAAGGTCTCCTCGTGAGCATGCGCTTTACCAGCTTACATGCTTGTGAAGGGGAAGTTGTATCTACATGTTTGATCCTGTGCAAGAAAATATCCTTGGAAGAAAGTTTAGTGCCTTTTAGAATAACATATTTCTTGGCTTTGAACTGACTCAGTTGTGACTTTTTAGAGTAATTTATTTGTGAAAATGTTCTCCTCAGTGAGGAGGGGAAATACTTTTTATTAGGCTGCATTATACAGAAAGTTGCCTTTTTTCCCTCTGGAAGTAGGAGCCATGCATATAACACAGATGTGATCTTCTTAGCTTTATCTTGTAGCTTATGTGATTATAATTAATCCAGTTTGGAACTGACACAATTCCAGTGTGTAATGAATTGTGCTTCCAAGAGCTCATAACTTTATTAAGTCTGAATAAGCCCTTCCTTTCTGGGAATGTTGCACCATTCCAGGTCTAAATTGGCCACTTTGCACACAGCAGTATTGAGGCTTCCCCTCAGATTAGTGGGCCAGTAGAATTAAAACAATGAACCAAAGAACACTCCCCAAAGCCAATAAGAAAAAGCAAACCTCCCACCCACCCTCCGAAAACTGTAGTGAAAAACCTTATAGGTAGATACAGCCTAACAGCTGTGTTTAGTTCCATGTGTGTTTTATGTTTAAGAAGATACTTTTAAAACAGGTTTCCATGGAAAATAACAGATTTCTGAATGTTCCTCCTATGTTGGATAAACTTGCATGCATATTTATTGAGAAACGGTAAAAATGCCTCTTTGTAATGGAAATGAATGTGCTTATTGATCTGGTCTTTCATTTCCCTCTGTTCCGTAGCAGAAAGGTTTGGGTTACTTTTGTTAAACAGTTCTCAGGAGTTTGGTGGTGTGGTGTGAATAGAGGGTGAGCTCTCTGGCCCTCTGGGCAGAATGCCTTATGCTGAAATTTCTACCTGGTTAATGAATTCTTGTATTTCTACTGAGGTTTTGAGAGTAGTCTTGTAAGTTATTTTTGTAAACTCATGCATAACTGAAGGATTGTTAAACATGTTTTGTATGTTCTCAAGAATGGTCTGTGGTAGCGGTTTTCTGGCCAGTTTCTTAAATAAATTGAGTATTTGCACAACCAGATGCTCGTTTTGATGCCTCTTCCAAGCAAAGAAAGCAGGTGACAGCAAGCCAGCTTTTGTTTTTAAAGGCCAGAAGAGGGCGCCTTGATAAACTCAGCTGCATTGGATTTTAAAGGTAGTTATTTCTGAGAAACGGGGTTTGGGGCTATGTTATGTGCTTTATTTTTGCATGTTAAACATTTGAAAAGGGCATACTTAACAATAGGAAACTAATCAGGAAACAAGCCTTCCACTATTTGCACTGGCTGCCATCTGTGTAACTTCTGAATACCCAGGGTTCCTGAGCTGTTTGGGTAGCTGCTCTAATTCAAGCATGTGGATAGCACCATTTCCAAACAAGCCTGTAGGCAAGTCAGATCCTGGAGTGTAGGGACTAAAGACATGTATGAGCTTGGTTTTGCAAGGTTGGACCCACATGTATCCATTCCTGGGGGTCATGTCTTCATTAATAACGTGTTTTTACACTAGTGGCTTGTAGTTCAGTAGTTGTTGGGTTTAATTACTTTATTTTTTAATTTAAAATTGTGAGGCTTTTTTCTGTAGGGCTTTTATTTCTCCAGAAGGAAAACATTTTCAGGTGTGTATTTCTGTGTTATCTATGCATGATAATATATAGTATATTACAACATCATATGATGATGTATTGAATGACAAAGCAAAGTATTCAATACTTTCATCAAATCAAGCATCCATTGGGTAATCTGTGCTTTGGAAGCATATACTAGAAAATTTGCTAAGTGAAAGGGTATTTATATTTAGCTCATACTCATTAACATTTTTTGGAACTGTTACCAAAGTTTAAGTAAGAATCATCTGAAGGTATTACAGATACAAACACAGACAGCGAATTTCACTGACATTAGCAGGGAGTTAGAGCTTCATGGACAGCTCAAAAATTGGTTTTGAATTTCCTCCTTTTTCACTTTTTAAGGAACTCCTCTGCCACTGATCATTCCCTTTTTACCCCTCTCCCCTTGGTGTGAGTTTGGAGCAATCCAGACTTTCCTGTAAGTCTTGTGTTCCAACTTGCATCCTGCCTTTCCTCCTTTAAGATCTGCTGCTTATCCAGAGACTCTGTAGCGGCAGCACTCTGCGGTGGTGCAGGACCAGCTTCTGACAAGGTGGATCTCCTGAGGATGCTATGGGTGCTGGAGGTTTCATGGTAAGGCAGTTCTCTTAGTGTGCTTTGTGAGAGGACCTTGCACTCACAAAGCTGTCTAATGATCCTGTCTCTGCCTATACCACTGCAGCTTGTCCCTTGCTCTGTGATGCCACATGGTGACTGCTAGTGCACACCATGCCGATGCAAGAGGGTTATGAAGGGGCAGATGGCCGAATCTTACATGTAAGACTTGATAGTCTTCTTTCAGGTCAAAATACAGTGTGTTTGTGGTAAGATGGCAGCGTTGCCTAGAGGGACGTGTCCCTAGCCCTTTGTCTACTGGCTTTTCTGGTTGCTCAGCTGTCCTCTGCATGGGATGGTGTGAGACTGTTTTCTTGCCAAGGCCTGTTTGGCCTTCAGAGTAAATCAAACTTTAATAAAGAGAAAGAAGTCATCAAGGGATGTGCCACACCACTGGCCTCCCTTCTGCATGCTCAAAATGTCAGTGCAGGGTTTTGGTTTTGGGGCTGCTGGTGGGGAATGGAGTGGAGAAGGGGCATGGGCATTTATCAGAGAAGGTGGGAAGATGTGTGGAGCCATGGGCAAAGACACAGTGCAGGGCAGCAGTTGCCACATTGTCTGTGGAGGGTGGCTCCCTGGAGACCACCGAGCTTGGGAGATGCAGGAGTGCCTTTGTTGGGCAGAATTTGACTTTTCTCATACAATTACTTTTTCATTCAGTTTCCCTTTTCATCTCTTTTCCTGTGAGATGTTCCTAGTTACAGGCTTGTCTGAGGGTGTTCTACAGCGGTTTTACCTCTTAAAATTACAAACTAAGCTGACACATTGGGGGATACGTATCAGGTCAGAGAGGGAAGGCTTTCCTTCCCCCAGCAAAGCTGTGTCATTGGCCTTGCTGAGGACCACCGGTGACTTCTGTGACCTGCCCCATCATGTCGGGTGACCATTGGGTGCCTGCAAGTGATTGCTTTCTGGCCATATCCCTCCTTGAACATTCCCTGCTGCTGAGCCCATCCCCTGCTGCACCCAGCCACCACAGGCTCAAATACCCATTCCCATCTTTAACAGGAGCTGACCTGGGCACATAGTGAAAAAACTGCTGCTAAACCCCAGCTGCTTCTTTCTTCTATGTCTACCTGTCTCAGCCAGTACTTCTTTTCTTGAGAGTAGGTTTTACTCTAGGTTAGACACAGAGCAAATAGAGCTCTGCCTTTCACTGGCTTTCAAAACCAAATAGTAACACATTTAGGCAAAGAATCTAATTTCCCTTTTAATGTCAATGTAAACTGGCATCAAGGCATCCACAATGAGAGCCACGTGTGACACATTGTGTGATGGAGAGCAAACAGAAGCAGTGACTTGAGTTTGGGTTTGACCCAGCGTTTGTCTTCGCAAATTAAAAGAAAACTCTGGAGCTTCTGCTCCATTGTACGTATATACACACACGTATGTGTGTATGTATATACGTGGACTGTGGGATGAGGTGATTCAGGGTCCCTCCAGGCAATTTTTCCCTTGAGTGACACTTCGGAGTTGCTACATTACATAAGGAAGATGTCAAAGAGAGGAACTACATAAGTGAATGCTGTTTAGTGTCGCAGCACAACCCCCTCTTGTGAGGAGCCTGGTTGTCCCAACACCACCAGTGTGTCTGACAATGAAAGCTCACAACTTGTAGTAACTTCACCAGGGGTACAGAAGGCCCACAATGGAGCTGTGTGCGACACAGGGCATGGCAGGTCAGCGCTGTGGTGGCAGCGGCAAGGGGGGATGCAGACACTCACACCCTCCTTATTAGTGTTTATCTTGACTCTGCAAGTACCATTTTTAGCTCTACAGCTGCTAAAAATAACCACCTTAAATTAATGGCCTGTGTTTGCATTAAGCTGTTAAACTGGCATTGGTCACTCAACACTGCACACTCGAACTGCTGCTTATTGCCTATTTATAGCTTCAGTGAGATTCCTCAAGGTTTCTTTTCGGTAGCTGGAGTCAGATGGGTAATACTGATTGCACAAGTGTTTGCTGTTTCTTAGGGCAGCATTTTCCTGGGTTAAAAAGAACCTCAGCTCAGCTGAGCTGGATTTTACAGTTTGTGAGCTGTGAGCGGTGTGTGTCTCCCAGTGCTCTGGCCAGAGTCATGGATGCAGATGCCCTGAAGTCAGGCTGGTGCCTGCCCCATGGGGGCTTGATCTGCTCCTGACCTGGCCCCCTGAGGCTACTGGGGAAAACAGAGTTTGTGGGTTACTTCTGGAGGATATCTGTGGGGCAGAACCTGTCCCAGGGCTGGCACGGGTGAAGGCAGCCTGTTGAGGCTATCTCTGTAGATAACCTCACCTCAGGACTACTCTGAGCAGCTCTTACTGCAGGGCCAGAGGAGGAAACAAAGCAGAGATGCTTCTAACCCCATTAAATGTGTTATTTTTATGGGTCTGACGGATGGGTATCAGCCTATGTTTATTTCTCACCTGTCTGAGGTACAATGTTAAAAGAAAACAATGGAAAATGTACGTGAGGCACGACTGTGCTCAGTTGGTGATTGGGCTCAGTTTAATGCTTGGGACCAATTAAAGTGCAGTTGTTAGGGTGGGACACTAGATGGGAAACACTTTGGGGTATGTGTGTGCATGCCTTTCAGTTTAGGAAGATAAAGATGAAAAATACCTGTCAAAGCAAGCGCTAGACTCTTGACTAGGCTGGAGACGTGTACACGAACCATCACCTGGGTATGCTCTGAAGTATCTTTGAAGGTGAAGTCCTGGTGGGAATCAAAGCAACCTGAAAATAAAGCTGGTGGGGAAGTTGCCATAGAGCACCTTAAAGCAGTGCCTCTGTTAGACATGCTGCCTGCTACAAATTAGACAGAAGAAAAGCGATGAACTCGGGAAATGTGAGATGCTACTGATTTCCTTATAACAAGAGGTATGGTGCTGACTCCTATTTAAATCTTGCAGAGCTTTAAAATTCTGTGTTGATACATATTTGCTTTTGCTTTAATCTGCTTCCTTCTCTTCTCCCTTTGTTTGTTTCCCAAGTGTTTACTGGTTTAGATGTGTCTTGGGAAACAAAGTTCTCTTGGCACGTGTTTTTAGTAGTCCCAAGATCATAAAATCTGTGGGAAAGGCAAACAAGGAACAGTGATTTACCAGTGCTCACCACCACAAGAGAGCTATGGGTAAAGTAGTTAAAGAAGGCTGGTTTTTTTCTGCATTACACATAACTAAATGGAAGTCACTGCCACACGATGTTATAGTCTAAAAATACACCCGTTTTGAACATGAAATCAATTATATGCACGCAGGGTGGGAGGTTGGTAAAATACTGATTTGGGTGTAGCTTATGGTGCAGGGTGCCCTTAAACCTCTGAGGTTTAAGGGAAACCTGGGAGGAGAGCCTACAGGAAGCATCACTGTGGATATTCAATGTGTCTGGGGGTTTGCATAACCTTTAACTAATCATCTTGTCCTGGGAAACAGGATGTCACATTGAAGGGACCTATAGTGTAGGCACTTCATGCTTCTGCCATAGTTATTCCCCTCCTTGGGGTCTGGTTTGTTCAAGCCTCACAGGTGTTCCTTACTCTTTTGTAGTTCCTTACCCTACTACAACTGGTACTAGTACAGCAACTACTCCTTGTAGTTCCTTAGTCTTTTGAAGGCTCAAGATGTTCATGTCTCAAAGCTTTCCCCTCCTAAATTATGCCATGCTTTCTGCCCAGGAGGTGATTTGGAGGCAGGGCAGCCTAATGGCTGAGCTACAAAGGTTTCTACTTGGGCCTGCTCCCCAGAGACACCTCCAGACCACCCAGACCTTTTTGTCCCCCAGATGGCCTCAGTTCTTGCCACTTGCTAAGGTCAGCATTGAACTTTCTGAGCTGGGGCATTGCCATGGACAGCCCCCACCTTTCAGGCTCTCTCAGCCGAGCCAACAGCATGTCTTTTAGATTCTCAGCCAGCAGCCTGAAGTAATAAGGCATGAACTTACACTAAACCTGTGCAAATCATATTGAAATCTAATTACACATCTTTCCAGGATTTTTTGAACTGTTGGCCTAAATTGGTTTAAATGGCACCTTCCATTGAATCTCTGCAACATGCAATAGTGGCAAGGCTTTTCCTTTAAGTGTAAAATGAAACATTTATTAGTGAAGCGTTGGAGTTAACAAAAGGTTTGCCTCTTCAGAGAGTTACTGTTAGCCCTGCAGTTTATGTGCTTTGTTTCCATTTGGAGTCATTCTGCTATGGCGCAGATGTTGCAAGGTGCATTTGTACTGTTGCTAAACAGTATTATTCATTTCTCCCCTAGCAGCACCATGAGCTGAATCAATGGCTCTAGGACGTGAAAATGACATTATCCAGCCCAAGATCTTTCAGCCAAGATAATTCTACTGCATGAGGATGCTCTTGTACAAGGCTGCCAAGGAGTCACCATATATGTGTCATGGGGTTGCCAGCATCAACCGCCATGAACACAGAAGGGTTATAGTAATTGTCCCTGGAGGGTGATTTGTACTGGAAACCACAAGCTCAGTTACCTGTTGAGCTTTCTGCAGACAGGCTTTTGTGGAGAAAGGGTCTCTTCCCATTCACCTGTTACTCAGCCTTGTGCGGTTTCTTTTTGGTCCTTCTCCGCTGAACCCAAATATAAGTGAAGTAGGTTAAGAATCAAAACCATGAGAAATTGTTGATGGGGAGCTGAGTTCTGCCCTCTTCCCCAATCCCCCAGAATAACTGCCTGAGGCCTGAAATGGCTCAATAAAGCAGCTGGGTGGTTGATAATCAACAAGTGATAGAGTCAGAAAAGGGTCATCCCTTTTGGTGACAGAACTGAGCTAACAGCCCATTTCACTTCCAGAGGAGGAGTGGGAACTTCCTTCTTCACCTTGGCTGGTGGACTTCCAGTACATCCCTGTGTAATTTTAGGTTTAAGGAAGGTTTACTCTGTCTTCCAGTTCACAGTGGTTTGGAAGGAAACTACTTAACACTAATACTCTTTGCAGCTCCAGGACAGTATGGGGGTACTGTGTAGAGCCGGGATGACTGTGTCTCCATGGTCTGGTGGCTCAGTAGCTGGTTTGTTTGAAGGCTCTTCTACACAAGCTTCTTGGCTCCATAAAGCATGAGTCTACATCTGCACTGCTCTAAAGTAAACCAAATAAGGAATCTTTACTGCTTGTGATTAGGCCTCATCTGTAATCAGCATGTTTACTATAGAGCAGAGGTTCTCATTTTTGAGTGTTGTTTTCTTTACCACTCAACCAAGGGACAAGTGGTAGTTTTCTTGCTGACTTGGAGTTACAGAGATGATGGCCCTGCCCCATAGCTTCAAAGAGATGGTGGTCGTGGTGGTGCTCACAGGAGGGGCTGGCCATCTCTGTCCTGGGACACTGAGATGCAGGGCAGGCAACCACAACAGCAACTCCGTCGCTGCAGGAGTTCTGTGGAGGTTGCAGGTTTGTGGAGAGTTGTTGGAAATTTCAACAGCTTGTTTCCTCCTGGCTTCTTACGCTCTTTGTCAAGCCTAAAATCCCACAGATACAGTCTTCTGGTAGCATTTGGTCCTTTCTATGTGGTGGATGGAAGTGCAGAGATATAATGATTAAGGGGAAGGAGACAGAGAGAGAGAAATCTTGCCCTTGAAGATCTTTGTTATTACACTGTAAATAAAACTTCATCTGAATTTTACATGACGTGGGAGTTTGGCACAAAGAACCAGCTTTATCCACCTGGTCCATAACCATTCCTAATCACCAAACTTGACAGCAAATACTCCGATGTCGTTTAGTAGAACATCATTCTGAGAGTCTCAAGTTTTCTACAGCAAAATTGCTTTTAGCTTCAATAGTATAAAACTTACACAGCTGGGAGAGGGCTCCTTCTCTCACACTGAGGTGAGTCAGACGTGGAAGGCATTTAAATACACCGAGGATTTTGGATTATTTTTGCTGCAATTCCAATATTAGCCAAGCCCCAAGGTGGATTGGCATACGATGGTACCAGTAGCAGTCCAACTTTCTAGGTCATCCTGAGCTCTGCACAGTCTGGAAACTGCAGATGCCAGTGTCTAAGAAATGTGATGAGGTCTCTTGCTGTCTGGAGATACTAGTTTCTTCCCATAGGTTATACCAGAAGCCATCACTACTACTGAAAATAAACACCTGCCTTTTAAATGGCTAAAGTCAAGACAAGACAAATACAAGACAAAGACAAATAGGGTATGTGAAGCCTCAGCAAAACTGACTGCTCGGGACTGTGATATAATGATATGTATTTCACTGGAGGTGGGTTTCTATGCTCTGAAAGGAGATGAGCTGTCTCCATGGATCAGTTACTTAATCCTGTTAATATAAATAGAGATTTTTTTGTTGTGATGGCACCAGTCTCATGCCAGCTGGCATTGAAAGCTGTCACTGTGGTGGGCAGACAAACCAAGTTAGGAACGGCTGCAGGAATTTACCTCTCATGTAAGGTAAAACTATGTGTCACAAGAAAGCATTGTGCAGAATATCGAGCTCCCTCTGAACTACACCTGCTTCTCAGCCTGGACAGTGTGTTCAGCCGGTGTGGCTGTACCACTGCTATCACCTGAAACTGGGGCTCTCAAAGCTAACTTAGCTTCAGCATCCCTGCTTGGTGCTTCACTGTGCTGTGTTGTTTCAGAGCTCAGGCAGAGCTGGAACAGAGGAAGGCTGCGATGTGCTGCAAATAGGAAAACCACATCCTCAATCAGACAATACTGATTTTACTGTCAGCTACATCAAATGAGGAATCTGACTCCTGCTCAGTCCTGTCCTACAGTCAGTATCCAAGGCTGACCCTACATTGATTTCTTCCAGCCTTTCTTTCCAATCTTGTCTTTGTAGGAGCATTAATCTGTTGTTGCTAGAATCTTTTCTTTTAGAAGACCCTAAAGACCAAACAGTCTAAGCTCATGTGACTTGTTAAAGTCATAGACAACAAGTATATAATTGTGCATGGCCACCCAAAAGGGGTGAGACTATACTTGCCAGCCTGTGCAATTCAATCAATCACACCTATTAACAGCCAACTTACTCACAGAAAGCAGAGCAGTGACACAGTTTTCAACTTTAATAAATCCTCACAGAGGCTTTCTTTGGCTTTTTCTTCCCTTTCTCTTAACAAGCTACTCCAGGAGCACAGCAGAGCTGTCATTATTAACTTGTCTGAAAATTGCTGAACATCGCTCATAGTAACCGAGTCTCTGGTTTATCTTTATATTGGTATTTTTCCTACAAGAAATAACCAGTTTGGTATGAGTCCAGAGCATTGCTGGTTATGCAGCTTGGCATACAGACCAAGAGTTCTGAGAGTACATAGGCATTGACCAACAAGGGCTCTTCCTCCAGGAGCTGTGTGGAATTAGAGCTTCATTTGCTTTTGCATGTTCAATTAGAGCTTTGGTTACAAAATCTATGAAATAAGTGTTTGAGTTAACTTCACGGAATGAAACCTTGTTTTACAGATACATCTCTGTTTTAAACAATGCTGCTTTTTAAAAGGACAAAAAGTAGTGTTACTATTCAGAAGTGGGAAATGACATTATTTTTCACAGTGGAAAATGTCACTGCTGTGCTGATAGATGTTGACAGGTACTTGTCGCGATTGTGTGCTGTGATGTGCTAATTATTCTGAGGTTCAGTCAGATGGCATTTTGTGTTTTCATTTCAACTGTAAAAACACAGTATTTGTGACATGTTGACAAGCGTGTCTTTAATTGCTCCATGGATATCTTCCAAGCTCATATGTTTTCCACTTACTTTGTGAAGAAAGGTGCATAATTAGCTCCAAGGCTACAGGGTGCATTGCTCATTATTGTATTTTCGTTTCCTCTGCAGTGATAGATACAGAAAGGTGATAAATACGAAACCCCATCTTACTTGCTGAACCCTACCTCAACTGGGTTGCAAAGGAGGAGAGTTCTGGCTGGTTTTGCAAATCAAGGTGATGAACTATCCATGATGACAGTCTCTCTTTGTTCTCAGCCTCTCTCTGCCTCAGTTCCCAGCACATGTCTAGAGTACAAAGCAAAAGGATCCAAATTAATTAGATATTAAAAACATCATCTAATATGCATCTGTCCTGGGTTCAGCAGTAACAGCCATTTTTCTTCTTAGTACACGGTGCAGTGCTGTGGTTTTGGCTTTCTGCTGGGAACAGCACTGATAACACCGATGTTTTCAGCTGCTGTTCAGTAATGTTTACTCTGACCAAAGACTTTCTCAGTCTCATGCTCTGCCAGGGAGGAGGGGAAGCTGGGAGGAAGCAGAGTCAGGACACCTGACCCAAACTGACCAAAAATGGTATTCCATACCACAGCACGTCATGCCCAGTATATAAACTGGGGGCAGTTACCCGGAAGGGTGAGATCACTTCTCGGGTCGGGCTGGGTATCAGTTGGCGGGTGGTGAGCAGTTGTATTCTCTTCCCTTGCTATTTCCCTTATCATTATAATTACTGGTGGTAGCAGTAGTGGTTTGTGTTATACCTTAGTTACTGGTCTGTTCTTATCTCAACCTGTGGGAGTTACATTCTTTCTATTCTCCTCCCCAACCCTCCGGGAGTGGGGGGAAGAAGTGGGGGGAGTAAGAGTGTGGCTGCGTGGTTCTGAGTTACATCTGGGCTTAAACCACAACAGCATCTAAGGACAGACTTTCTCATTTGTACTGCTCCCAATTCTACCTGTTGTCTCCCTTGCTTATTTCTTTGTGTTTGTTCATCTCACCAGTGTCAGGGTTATGGTGTTCACTGCTGAAAGAAGCTGCATGATAGGATTACTAGAAGCAAATGAATTGGGCAGGTGTAACTAGAATTAGAGTTGGGCTGTCTGTAAGTCTAAATGATTTTTTGCCCTGAACTCAAGGGGGTCTAGATCTAAACAATACAGCTATTGACTCTGCAGGTACAAGATGCATCATGTCCCTGGTAGGAGATGAGGATGATATATGAGCTGTTAGTCTGCAGCTGTATAGGCCTGGATTTAGTGACTCTGGAACTGAACTTCCAGTATTGCTTCTTACGGACCTGGCCAATACTGTAAAGCATGGAAAGGAGGCAACTGACAGAAGGTTGAACCCAATGTGAAAGTCATTTACAGTAATTCCAGTTTTCAGTAGTGCTGAAAGCTGCAATATTTAATCCCAGCAAAGAAAGTTAGGATTCAGACCTACTGTAGACCTAGTGTAATAGACCTACTAACCAGGATGAGATTCAGGAGAAAAAAGCACCAAGATTCAAGGCCAGGTTGGATGGGGCCTTGGGTGACATGGTCTAGTGGAAGGTGTCCCTGCCCATGGCAGGGGAGTTGGAACTTTAATGTCCCTTCCAACCCAAACTATTCCAAGTAATAGAATTACTTACCCTTTTTCCCTTGCAAGGTTATTCTTCATCTGTTCCTCAAATCAAGAATAAGATGATGAAGACGGTGTCCTTTGTGTGCACTCATGCATAATGTTGGCGTCAATTTGGATTCATTACATGCAATTGTACAGAAATGATAATTATGACACTTGGGTTTGTTTCTTTTCTATTGTGTTTTTGTTTTGTTTTAAATACATTAGATGGATTGTTTTAAAGACAGACACATAGATCTATTTCCTTAGGTAGCAAATAGTTTAAGTGTAAACTCAGTTGCATTTTTGCTTGCTGCGCGGTTAGCAGAGCCCCTAAGCCAGCCCTCCAGATTCAGGAGTATTCAGACTTACAGACACATGAAACCAGCCCCAAAGCTACCACCCTGCAGGCGGGCTTGTTTTTGTCTGTTCAGAAACTGTCTATATCAGAAGCATCAATGCCCCTCACAGACTGATTCACATTTCCTGAGAACTTGTGTGACAGGGAGAAATGATGAGCTGGTGGTAAAAGTCATTGTTGTGGCCTTTTCTACTTGATCTAGAAGAACCAGATGTGGTTATAACTGAAAGATTTTTCTTCTGCTCTCCTTCCCTGTGCTGCCATCTGAGTTGGCTTGGTTAGCTGCAATCTGGGATCAACCTGCCTGTCCCTTGTGGTGGTATATCAACATGCTCCATTAGAAGTAAGTTTAAATATACCTGTTTGAAAGGGAGACCAGTTATCTATGCCAATGTGAAGATGGGTGCAGGAGCTTGCCTTCTGTTTCTTCCATAGTGTTCAGTGATAGAGCATTAGGGCAATTTTTGGTGAAGGACAGTTCTGCCTCATTAATTCTTATTATATTTAGAATTTAGAACAGCCAAAGCATTTGAAGGGCCAGTCAATCAAGCTGTTCTGTTCTCCATCTTCCCGTTTAACCTTATAGTTCCCTGCTTTTTCTTGGCTAAACCACTTATGCTTGCAAAATAAGGAAGCAAAATAAGGTCTTATCTGAAAGGGACAAACTTTGGGCCTAAATTGCAGTATGCCTTTTCTGGAAGTTCAGCTGGGGGAGGAAAGAATTTGCCATTCAAGTTACAAAGTTATGCAACATCACAATGAGCTTGCCAGGATCCTCCAGGGAAGAATATGCAGCCAAGGTTTAGTATTTATAGCCTAAATAAAAGGACATGGGCAATAATCTAATTAAAACAAATGAAGAAAGAAGAAATTGGATATACTTCTCCTGTTCCATTCTTTCCTGGTGCAAGGACCAGCTACTGTGGTTTGAGATGTGAGATATGAAAATGTGATCAGTGTCAATTAAAAGACAAATATGGAATAGGGTGACTTATTCCTTGTATGACCAAAATCTGTGATATATATGTATGCCTTCTTTTATTGCTGTTTTAGAGCCATAGTTGTAGGTATCTCTTTAAAAATTGCTGTAAAACGTTAGAGCCTCTTGAATAC
>JAOEHX010057754.1:0-15280 GCA_025448015.1 Bolborhynchus lineola
TACTACAGTAATATTAAATGAAAAAAGTTCATTCAAGATAATAGGGGAGTGGAAAGGACTGAAATCAGCATTTTAATGGTTCTGAATTTTTTTTTTTTTTTTTTTTAAAGTTTTCCTTCTTTTGGAAATATCAATTTCAGGAATGAAAAAAAAAAAAAAATTGAGATGTATTTTCCCAAAAGATACAAGTTCTTGGTTCTCAATTTGCACCAAAATTTTCTTTGGTGCCTGGACCAAAGGCAAACATTAAACTGGAAACAAAAAAATACCTTTCACAATGCTTTATAATTAAGCCAAATAGTCCACAAACACGGAGTAACAAGATTTATTTAGCAAAGAGCCCACAAAAGTAACCTGATATATTTGGGAATCCAAAAGATGCTTGTATTTCAGAGGAAGACATGTTACTGCCTAATATGTGGCCAACATAAGGAAGCAGTAACAGGGTAAATAGACTCCTACATTGTTACTTAATAAGCCGTGAATACATTTTGTTTTGGTAGAAAAAGTTTAACATAAAGCATCAATCAGTATATGCAAGAGAGGTAAAAATACAATCAGCTGCATCAGTCTCGTTTACACCCCTACTCATCTGCAGACAGGTTCTATTTTCAACATTGTTAGTCAAGAATAACTCCAAAGGAATCAGTGGCAATATGCCATATGAGGAACTGTGAAGTTAGTTTTTGAAGGTCATATGTGATTCAGTATATCCATTGACTTTCATGTTGTGATTTATTAGGACTGAAGGTACAAGAGAATAAAATACAGCTGCTGGGAATACAGGTCCAGTCTACACTGTGTAATGGTGCCCAGTGCATAGAGCTCAGAGATTTTGGCAACAGAGCCTGCTTCAAAATTTGAAGCAATATATCCATGATATCATTCTGAAGCAGGGTACAGCTTACTCCTTTACCCACTTGGATGCAATGCTGCTTCTGCCACCTGAGATGTTGCTACACAGAACAATTTGAAGCACTGTATTGGTGTAGGCTCTGCATAGTCTCTAGAGTGCCCCTAGACTCCCCAGGTTGGTGCAACCATAATTAAGAGCCAGAAAAATACAAATGGTGCAGTGAAAGATAACCAATTGTGCATCAACCTAAACCAATTAGCCACTCAGGAAATGGAGTGTGTGAAAACAGAGGCTGGAATTCATCTCCCCTCAGTTATGAGTCAGGAATTGAAGTCTACACACTTAAACTAATTGTCTTGTGTCTTGCAGTAGAAAATGGAAGGAAATGTGCACTTTCAGTGCAACTTACCTTAGACTAATATGTAGAATGCATCTAAACTGTTGTGGTTTAACCCCCGTCAGCAACTAAGCACCACATAGATGCTTGCTCACTCCCCCCATGGGGATGAGGGAGAGAATCAGAAGGGTAAAAGTAAGAAAATTCATGGGTTGAGGCAAGAACAATTGAATAATTGAAATAAAATAATATTTAAATAATAATAAATTATTGTAATGAAATGGAAAACAGAAAAAAAGAGATAAATAAAACCCAAGAAAAACAATTGATGCAAATGGAAAACAGTTGCTCACCACCAATTAACCAATGCCAGTCAGTTTCCAAGCAGTAGTCTCCCAACCAGCTTTCCCCTCAGTTTATATGCTGCACATAACATAATATGGTATGGGATATCCCTTTGTTCAGTTGGGGTTATCTGTCCTGCCTGTGTTTCCTCCTAGCTTCCTGTGCACCTCCAGTGTATTCATAGGCAGGGGCATCATGAGAAGCTGATTAGTCCTTAACTTAGTGTCTTGGATTCAGCATGAGCACTGTTAGCATGAGCACTGCTCAGCACCATCTAAACCATCAGTGCTTTATCAATATTATTCTCATCCTAAATTCAAAATACAGCACTATACCAGATACTAGGAATAAAATTGACTCTATCAGATTAAAGTAGGACATTAATGCATACTTTTGAGATACTATAGTTAGATTAAATGAATCCCACCGAGCACATCAAAAACAGCAGCAGTAGGGTCTTGGGATAAGAACTTTGACAGATGCAGTAGCAGGAGAGAGAGTCTCTCAAATACTAATGCTAAAGAAAAGGAGAACACTTTCCATATGTATACAAAGACATATTTGCTTTTCTGTCCTGGGATAAAGATGAAGATACCATATTCCGCTTGGCTATCAAAAACTTGTGCTTTGAAACACTGCCATGTGCCACTGCAGATTTTGCTGCAGGCTCATAGCTACAAAGGGTGCTGCAAAGTTTTTATTAGCATTCAGGTTCTCTTGAACCTGCTGAAAGCTCCAGGATGGGACACAGTGCTGAGGTCAAGACAGGGAAAGCTGTTGTCAAGGTCCCTTATAGGATACAAATATTGAAGGAAAATGTTGTATACCTAGTAATATGAAGATCTGATAAGATTATATGGGTGCATAGTATATCTATGCAAAAAAGGCAATTGTTTTGTAAGCAATGAAAATATTTTTTTTTCTTTGTAAGCAGTCATTAGACACAATAATTTGCCTTAACTGTATCACCTATATATGGGTCAGTGCTACAGTAGTGTTCTGAAGTCTAGAGACCCTATGACACAGCTTACTTAGCTAAACAAATAAATAAATGTCAGAGTCAAATCAGTACTTAAAATTGCCTGAGATTTCAAACTTGAAAAAAGAAATAAAATAATCCAAATATTTCATCCCTGCACACCAGGAAAGCCAAACTTCTGTCACCAGAAGTAAAGCATCAGCAGAATCACTTTATTTCTTTATGTTTGCCTGCCCTTGAAACGACTGTTTTCCAGCACACTGCAGTTTGCCATAAAAACATAAAGCAACTTTTCCCTTTACTTTTATTGTTAAACACAGTTTGAAGTGTCTGAGTGGAAAAAAGGACACTTGTTCAAATCACCTCTACACTACCACATCTGTGGAAATGAAAAAGAGAGAGAGGAAGAGAAATCTCTAGAAATGTGGTTTATCAGCATTGCATGGCCATTACAAAGAGCAGCTTGTGCATATTATTTACAGTGGCCAAATATGTCGTTCAGGATATCAACCCATGAATATTCAGATAAAACATGTCAAAACAGTCATAAATCTTCAACATAATAAAATGTCTCTCTATTAAATATGTTATCAGTGTTTCCCCCATCACTGCACGAAATTAATGTCTCCTGCTGGGATTTCCTCTGGTTTGGGCATGTTCCTCAGACTCAGTGTATCATATCTGAGTAGGGAGGGAGTAAGCATGTAAGGGCTGTGGGGTTGGTTCTCAATTGGAGGATTGGATTGGACCTCATGGTGCTTAGGGCCAGCCTGGATCTCCACCATGATCAGAAGCATACCAAAAGAGCTATCCCCAAGTAAAAATGTTTCTTGCCTTAAGTGCTAGGTACGGATGTTCAAGAACAAGTGCGGCCTGTCTCAACCTGCCTTTAAATTTGATAATCTGCAGCAGCTGCCCAGAGCTCCCTCAACTTTAGTTTTTATTAGTCAGAGCTGTGGTGTACAAGAATATGGCCCCTGTAACACTGAATTGCCTGTGAGTTTGAATCAGTTACTGCTTTTCTTATGGTCTTATCTTTATAGAATAAACTGTAAACACCATCCATAAACCCCAGTCAGAAAAACATGTATCACTCAAGTTCACTAACACCAACCCCACCATATTTCATCAGTTCCTGGACATCTCTAAAGCACCTTGATTAAAACACTCTTGGCATCAGCAATAAAATTTCTACAGATGCAGCTATATATTACATGGCCCTTAGTGCTTGCATCTATTGAACATCAGATGCCGTGCTTTGGTGATTGAGACATTTCCTCTTTGCTAGATACTTGAAAGCTTTTCTGACTCTCTCAACTAACCTGTCACCCACTCAATCTGGCAACAAAAACCAGAGCTTCTGCTCCTGCAATATGAGCTTTCTTTTTGTGCAAGATTCCCTGTTCTTTACAAACCCAGAAATCATCCCTCCTAAATATCACTGAACCAGTTCTACCAACAGTATCTGTCCGCAGCCTTTGCCTTCTGCCTTTGTTCTCTTCAGGGACAGACATTCTCATGGATATTTATCCTTTCTGGAATATTTCCCTGCTTTTCTTCCAATAAAAACTTTATCCTCTCTAACAACTGTACCAAAAAAAAAAAAAAAAAAGGAAAAAATCTCACACTGCTTTTGATGATTGTTGAATTGTCATTTTGATGCTACTGCTGCTCCCTTCTGTGTGGGAAAAAGGGCAACCCACCAACCTCATTTTGATTACAACACTTATTTCAAGAAACAAAACACTGTGAAAGCTATAAGACATACAGAAGGAGATTGCTGTTTATTCTTACAAGAATAAAAAAGAAGCTATGAATTAACTTCAAAACAACATCTAAGCATTCATGCTCTTTTTAATAACCTATTTTATGGACATAGATTTTGCTTAAATAGGATTTAGAAGTGTCCCTTAATATATGTCATGTTTCTACTCTTCCACTGTGACAGTTTTTCAAGGCTTGTGAGTGGATTTTACATGGATCTTAACCCCAAGTTAAAATGGAAGACATTTTAAAAAATCTGGTTAGACGCCCATACCATCATATATGAGCATTTGCAATTATTTTAATTAGGCTTTCAAATAAAGGTTAATGCAGTGCTTATTAATGTTCATACAATGCTTCTGCTTCCGTCTTTCTCTTTTGGCTTTGAAAAGAAATATTAAACCCCGAAATATGATTAGCGTGGTGTTATGATTGAGAAATTACACTTACAAGACTAAAGAGACTCAGAGGACAGTTTCCAGAGCAACGGCAATTCAGCCAGCTTGCAGTTTACACATCTCCTGAAGGGAAATTCTGCCTCCTGCTCACAACTGGACTAAATCCTTATGCTTACCTCTAACTGCAGAGTAACTCTGCAGCTATTTTATGTTTTGCCAAGCTGCAGCAGCCAGAGGGGACCCCCAAGCAGTGGAGAGCCCAGCTCAGGCCCCTCTTAACAACCCTCCTCCCACCCTAGGACCTCCCTCAGAAGCTCTCTACAGCACAGTCTTCCCTGAGTCCTATCACACGTACGCAGCTATACTAAGTCTCTTCTGTGACTCTTCCTTGGGCAGTACAGTTTGTTCCCTGATTCTGCCTCCTCCATGAGGGCCAGGGCCTACAGACTGCATTCAAAATCATTAAAGATGGAGGCCTGGATTCACACATGAGAAATGCTGTCCAAAATCTTATACCCATACAGAGGTAATACAGAATTCTCCAGTTTAACATCTATGGGAGTAGTAGTCTCCTAGACACACCTGCCAAGCTCTCATTAAACGCATCCTTCCTACTACCAAGTCATATGTGCAGCGCCTACAAATTTGCACATATGTCGAGTGAATTTTGTCATGTTTATATAAACACTGACTACTTGATTTGGTCTTGGTGCAGAGAGTTTGAAATACGTTAAATTATGTTATTAACTGCAACCATTCTGTACCTTTGAAAATGTATAAGGCAGTTTAAAACTGGCTATTACATACTTTCACACATAAAACCAATTAAATTTTAGCATATTTTAGCTCAAGAATGTTCTCTCAGTTGGGATTAATACCATTATAAAATAACCTTTAAAACAAATTATAATCATGGAATTGGCACCATCCCTGTGAAGCTTACTGATGTGTGAGGCCCAGGCCTCCAAAAGTGCAGCCAGGGTACTGTCAACTGATGTTTCTCTAATACTCTCAGAAGTCTGTTTTAGAGCGTCAGATTTTGGTCTGCATTTGGGAAGGCTCAAGACTACTGATGAAAACACCAGAACCGACTAATTCCTAACTGCCTCAGTGGCAATACCCTTGATGTGGGTATTTGGAAAAGACATTTGATATTTTCTGCAAATCAGTCCAATGGGCTTAAGTAAAGCAATTTAAAATATAATCAATCTGAAGCAATTAAAATTCCTTCCTAAGAATATCACCAGAATATTATAGGTAAAGCAAAACACAGATAACATTAAACAAAAATAAAAAATATTTTGAGCGGAACCTAATTCTAATTTTAGTTGGACAAGAAGCATCTGTTAATAATAATTTTGTAACAAAACTGTTTAGTTTCCAGAGTAAAATCTCCATAAAACCAGTTTTAGAATATATAGCAGTTAGGAAAACACTAAATAATCAGAAAAAATTATAGTCTAGCTGCTATATGTTATTTACAGTTCTAAATGACTCATTCTCTGTTAAATTAATATGACTTCATGATCTTGACAAGATTAACACCGGTGTCATAAATTATCATATATTCTGAATGTCTGTTATCAAATCCCATTAAATTAAAGACAGTGATGTAGAATCAGTTTATAGTAGACAGCGCAATGCCATCTACCCTATGTTCAACTGTCATCAAAACATCATTCCCTGTTTATACAGCTGAAAAAAAAGGGACCATGTTATAGCATGAAAAAGCCTTGTCTAATTCAAGGTCTTCTTATGCATTGCTCCAAATTTTTGCTGACATTACACCATTTTCTCTCTTTTTCTTTTTAATTTCTTCAATGAGACTGCAGGTCCCTGGAGTCAAGAATGAGCTTTTTGATCTCTTCGCAAACCTTCATTCTCAATGCTGCCTTTAAACATTAAATGACAATGCTTAGAGAAGAGAAAAATAATGAAGGTCATGTAAAATGTTTTGTTCCTGTCTTTGGGATCAAAATTTGCCAGAGGGATTGTTCTTAGAAGTGGCTAGGCCCTTTTATTTTCCAGAAAATTCAATAACACGTCTTTAGTTGGGATAGTTTATATCCACTGAATTCAGATCAGCTACAGTTTATAATATATGTTTAAAATTTAGCATGATTTTCTTCAAAGAGCAGGTCCATACATTTGTTGGTTTTCTCCACTGAATCAAAGAAAAATGTTCCCTCTTCTGTAGCACAGGGCCCCAACATCCCATTGCTTTTGTGCTAAGAAATAGAATGAAAAATTAACATATATTTATGGTCATAATAAAAGTATAATATTTCTTTTGTGTGTTATTAGCCAATAGAATTATTCCTAATGCTGATAAACTAATTGCACGTGCCATATGCCAGAATTTTTTTAAATATCTGCAGACTGGAACTGTCTTAGTCCTTCCACTATTGAGCAATTTCCTCAAAGGGTATTCATCAATACAACTTTGTGATTTCCATGGAACCATGTTGATTTAAATCCAGCTTTTTGTATGTGTAGTACAGTAATCGATAAAAAGACCATAATTTCAAACTTTGCTTACAATGTTCAGAAACATGTCCCTGGAAGAATAGAGATTACACCTTGGTGTCATGCCAAAAAAAGATTGCATAGCTAGAGAGAAAGTATGTTTCTACTTTTCTTAGAATTCAATGAATTTTTTTTTACTGTGTGCCATAAATGTCATTTAAATTACTCAAGCAATTAGATTCAACGTAAGTAACAGCAGTAAGTGTTAAATTCCACAAACTAGCCTTATGCAGACTTGCCATTGTCCTGGAGCACCTAAATATGGAACAATTTTGGGAAGACTAATACATACATTGTACCTGGTTTGAGTTTCCTAATATGGATTTGAGAATTTAAGTGCCTTGCAGTGTGGTGTCTGAACAAATTCTTATGCACTCATCACAAAAACAGTATTATGCTTACAAAGAAAAATTTGCTGCAGCAAAAGGTCTGATGATTCACTCCTGCTTGCTCCATGGTGTTCGTTTAGATTAGCGCTGCTACAGTGATTTAGTTCCACCTCAGAAGATAATGAGTCTAAATTCTGTTTCTGTTAGTTGTGCAGGCATTTACTGCAGGATGAATATCTGGAAAGCAAAGGGGAGGGGATGGAAGAAGGTGTTCTTTTGGTAAAAATAATCTTAATGAAAAGATGACTCTTTTTCTTTTCACCCACAAACATGCAAATGATTTCTGGCAAGAAACATCATATAACAAATTTGGGATAAGTTTTCACTCCCTTCAAATGAGAAGGAGCTTAGCTTTCTTGTTTTTTTTCAGCTGAGTGATCTGGATACTTCTCAGAAAGATTATTCCGACTGCAGTTCTGCTAAACACTTCTGCCATATTGAAGAAGATGCAGGTAAGTATAACAGGACTGATACATTTGAGTGTCTTAACTGTCCTGTGCACTCAGGTTCAGCTTTCAAGGAAACCCTAAAAAAGAGGCGCTGGTGCATACAAAACTACTTGTTGGAGAAAAGGACCCTGCTGTTTCCAGTGATCAGTCCCTCTACATGAATCTCTCAAGTGCATGCATGTATGGTGCCCACAGCAAAATCACCCCCAGTTCATGACTGGTCTGTGTCAATATTTCTTCCATTTGGGTACACAATAAAGGAAAGGCAGAATGCCATTCAAACCATTAAAACGACAACAGGACACAGTCAACTCCTTGAAACAAGATTCAGGCAGTATATTCTGTTTACCAGCCAACTGAAACAGAACAAATGACAGCAGATATGCTTTCTCACTCTTTTCTTTCAGGCATATATTTTCTTCTTTGACACCATGTTATTTTTTTCATTGTTCAAAATAAATGGAAGTGGCACTCAGTGTCCGGTTCAGTTACTCAGCACTGAGGTGCTGTTCACAAGAGGAATTTCCAGTTCTTGTAACACAATTAAGTGGAGTGAACTTTGGTTCAACTTGTACCCACTGGGTATGAGCAGAAGTGTTATTGATTAGCAAGTTGGCATAAAACCTTGACCATATAAGCAGCTTGAATCATTTTTCCTACAGATCTCTAAAGAAACTTCTTTCATATCCACCAAATAACTCATTAAGTAATAAGATTTTAGTCCCAGGGTGCATGTAAGACCTCATTCTGCCATAAAAATTTACCACTCACTTAGCTGGTACAAAATGAAGCCCTAAAAATGGAACTGACCTCAGAAATGTGACCACATTGCCAAGCTTCCTGTTGAACCTGGAGCTTTAATACTACATGAGCTATGTGTAAGACTTTTAACCTTTTCTTTTTTTCAGTTGGAGCAATCTGGTTGTCTTCAGATTAAAACATGTGATGGGGCAATCTTATTTTAGTATACCAGAAGTTATGATGCAAGTACCATAGATATTTATACTATGATCTTGGCATTGTCTTAATTCTGCTCTCCAAAGCCATTCTGTTCTGCAGGAGGCTTCCTCCTGTGCATTACTGCCTTGCAGCTGGTGGCATTTGAAATGGAGTTCATATTAACATTAGTCTTTCTGCATAAATATTTTGCTTCAAATAGAAATTTTTCACTGCAACACTGATGGATGCAGAGGCAGTAAAAATGATCAGGGACATTCATGTGGTCTTTAAAGTTGAGGACTCCAAAGTAAAATTAATTTACCAGTTCATTAAGTGCTCCAAGGAGCTACTCCACTGGGGCCATAGCCTTTGATGAATGTTCAGAAAAATGACAAGCTGAGTGCCCCTTTTCTCCTCAGTTTCCCAACAGTGTGCATGTGGCAACTGTTATGTCTAACTATTAAAATGAATTGACTACATTATTTGATATTTCTCATTTTCATCAAAAAGGATTAGTTTATAATCCTGACTACCATTTCATTGAACTAACAAACCTGGTTTTCAATTGCAACAAAAAAAACTTAAAAAAATGTTGCTTTTTACAAGACAGATTGATTTTCCCTTCTTAATTTGTCTAAAACAATAATAATTCTAGGCTTAGCACTACAACTCACATAGAAGTTTTTGCCACTTCAGAATATTTTTACCATCCTATTCTTCCCCTGAAGTACAATCTCAGGAAACTTTCAGGTTTCAATATCGTGTATAGAAACTGATATCCACAATAAATTTTCCAGTGCAATGATAAACATGGTATGAATATGTTTGCCCTTGAAAATATTTTCCTAACATTGTTTAAAGACACAAAGGTTTAAAACTATCTCCCTGAGAGCTTAGCTATCTGCAAACATGTCAAAACAACAAAATATTTGCCTTTCTATTGTATGGCACCCAAACTGCGCTACACATGCTGCTTTTAATGACTATGGAGTCAGCAGTATTAAATAGATTGCCAAGGTCTCTTTCCTTATGATCTGATGTTAAGGAAGACATTCTGCATTTATCATTTCTTTCAGTGTATATTAGGTTTTCATAGAGACTGCTTGAGCAGAAATGAAGCTGTGTCATATCAGCTTCCATCCTCTCATCATATCTCCAGAGTGATTTTCTCAGCAGAACATGATATTGCTGTCTTCTATGAGAATCTGTAATCGTCCTGTGGTTGAGGCATACAGAAATTCAGTCTCCCTCCATGTAGCAGGTCTTCCCTTGCAAGATGCTTTTTTCCTTCTCATGGAAATGAAGAAATGAATATAGAACTGAATATTGAGACAAAAAGCAGCACTGGGCATTTGCTCTGAATTACAATTTTCCTGTTCAAACAATCTTTCTATAAATGTCTCTGGCATCTTTAGTTCTGTTTTCTCTTCTGCTCTCTGTTTTGTATCAGAAGGATCACATTATGTTATACAATACAAAAAATGTCACTGCTAAAATTGACTATTTTCTGCTAACTACAGTGACAATAGCATGTTCCAGTGAAATTTTTCTCTATACACAATGAATAACTGAGAAACGTGAGACAGCTATTTAAAAATACAGATTTTATAGCACAGGCGCTTTTAACAGGTATAGTCTTTTCCACATCTTGTGTGAGTTTTAGTTTATCTTATGGTATTCTCTGTAAAACAGTTACACAATAATAAACGTGTGTTGATTTTGCTGATCAATAAACAACCCACCAAAACAGTTGAGAGGAATGTAGCAGACCAGCAAACAACACCTAGTTCAGTATTCAAGTGAAAGCAGAGAGAAGGAGGGACAAACAAGAGCTACGAGTCAATAAGTCTTTCTTTTAAAATGACCGTTGTTACTCAGGTAAAGCTTAGAAGGTGAGACTGTTCATTACAGACATCCAGAGAAGAGATAGAGTTGCTCTAATTATGAGGGGAGTAGAGAAGCAACTGGATGCATTTGCCAGTCCAGAGTGAGGCACTGGAAAATATGGATAATTGCTAGGCTGCTGCTGCCTTGTGACATAGGCTCAGGAAATTGTGCTGATCAATCGCATTAGAAAGCTTCTTATCTCAAACCTCTCCCACACAGAGCACCATTTCAGCACCTGGGGCTTTCAAAAAGGAAAAAAAAAAATTGAAAAAGAAAAAGTGTTTAACAGCAAATGCTGTAGGAAAAATAGCCAATTAAATGCTAATATTCAGTTCTGGGTCATGGACTTGTTTTATGCAGTCTAGCAAGAAATGGCTTGTAAAATTCCAAGTGCTGAAAGCATACCTTCATTTTGGGGGGCTAAACCTAGGCTTGTTACATTAAATGCATATTTTTGGGAAGATGAGGCTTGAGGTACTCTCAGTCTTGGGATGGTCTTTACTGCATGTGAAAAAGGCTGCAATGGAGTCTATGTAGCTACAGTGTGAGCCATGCCAAATTCAAATGAATTATTTATGTGAGTATTTTATGACTGAATACAGTCATCCACTTGGGATGACAGTATCAACAAATAGAACATCTAACTGGAGACTCAACTGCATTAGTAGTTATATTAATAAAAACACCCATCGCTACATCTGTTCCATCCATCAGCAGTACTTGTGGATTTCTTCACCTGTTATGTAAAGGTGCTTTTCCATCAAGTAATGGCAGTAGGAAAACTTAGTGCACCGTCTACTAAGAAATCACTTCACAAGGATGCAGTCATCCAAGTCAGAAAATACAGCAACAATTTAGAGGACGGTAGTGATCAATGTGGCGGCAGATTATTAGCTGGGATTCCACTGGGAAAGGACTTCAATGAAGTTTATCACAATTCTCCTTCAGATGGACCAGATGACCCTAAGCTATTCTAGATGGCTACAGGTTTAGGAATTATACGTATTCTGGAACAGAAATCCCACAGATCTATGCCACTTTTGTTTAAGTTTGTGTTTATTTTCTATTCTTCAGGTAGATATGCTTCTGGTTTCAGCAGTGTTTTCAGACAGTGACAGGACTGTCTGAAATCCAAATATTCAAAAGAATGGAAATGTCTCTTTTTTTTTTTTTTTTTTTTTTATTCTCAATTCAGGTGACAGACTGAATATATGTAATATGCACTTTTCTGATACTCTGTGAAACACAAAACGGGCAATCATTTGTGCAGTACAGGTAGACCAGAGGAGAATAAATAATGCCCTGCAATGTAAGTGATGGAGTGTTGCACAGTGCATCACAGAGTGATGAACAATGCCATTTGAAAATTCATCCCTGTAATTAAGTCAAGTAATTCTGAATATGACTTGACCTTTAAAAATCACCAGCTGTTTATCCATATTTCAAAGAAAAGCCTGAAATTATTGGTGTTTATAAATTGGACACAATTTACAGTTTGTCAGCAATAGCCCTATTAGCAGGATGGAGACAGAACTGCACTGTTAAATAGCTAAAACAAGCAAGTATCTTCATAAACCAAGGAAAAGAAGTCAGAAAAACAGAAGTTTTGATTAGGAGGTGTAGAGACTTAACACATTGTATGTATCCCCATTGTATTCCCAGCCTCACTCCCTTATGGTTCTTGGCTTGCACATGGAGGATTTAAAGAGCTTTATCCCTCTGCAGTATGAAGAGGACAGTCTGTTCTGAGGCAGCTGGAAATTACATGTCCTGAGAAATCTCGTATAATTTTCTCCAATTGCAGCCGAGACTAATGCAAGGCAGTTAGAGAATATACAGGGTAATCCTTCCTTTCTAGGTTGTACACTGAGTGATGTGCAACACATATATCAAACCAGAATATTGGCTAAAACACTTCTTTCCAAAAGATGTGAATCTCAAAAATTAAAATCTTGAACAGGGTGATTAAAGGACATAGGGGCTGATGGCTATGCCCATCACCCATGTGCTCACACCTACACATACACATCCATATTCTCCCTCTCTCATGAAAGTCAGTTCCTTCTGACTTACTAAGTGAGAAGAAACTGTGGCTGGATGCATGAAAACATTTTTTTTTCCTTTTTGAGGCATTGCAAATATTCTAAAAATAAAAGGATGATACATGAAGACCACTCATAGCAACAAAAAGACAGCTGGAAAGTCACCAAGGTACAAGTATACACTGTGTATGGGTCCATCAGTTATATATTTATATGGCTAATCTGCAGTGAAGACAGCACATGTATCACTGTTGCCATAGTTACAGTGGCCTTGTGGGGCACATATTGTATCACTCTTGTCTTGCACTTATTTACTAGAAAAAGAAGTGATTTCATCTATTATTTATATGATTCCTTTTTCTTCCACTACTTCATCTCCACTCTGAGCTATCATACAGTCACTTCACTTTCCCACAGTTCCTGTGGCTTGTATGATTTCAAATTAGACAACCATGAAAATGACATGATATAATTTTCTATTGAAAAATGTAAAGCCTCCCATGATCTTATGTGAATATGAATTCTAGACTGTGCCTTTTTTCGATAAACATTAAACATAGTATTCTCAACATGATTTTCAATTATTTTCCAAGACTGGAAGGAAATACAAGTGAACTCAGTTGCTGGATTATGTGCTATGAAGTAAATGAAGTAATTGTTGTATTTATTATATTACTCTTCAGTAATTCAGCCTTCTTGTGATGCAAAGTTCATTGCAGTCTTCAGGAATTATATTAGTTTAATGATGGTTTGCTGATGATAACAAAGATATAATTGTCCTGTAGTTGATGTCTTGGGAAGATAAATCAGACAGAGAAAATAAGAAAATGCTTCTTTTCATTATTTTGGGGTTTATAGCTTAAAATATTTGTCAAATACATAACAATATAGTTGGCCACTACACTGAATAAACAATTTCCTAGCAAATGAAAGTAAAAGAAATTATTACAAAAAAGGCTCCACATATTTCAGCTCAGCACTGTAAGCACCTGCCTTATATAGAGTAAAGGAAAGGCGACTGTGTTTTTTGGGCTGTGCTGAGGCATGTGATGGCAAAGTGCAATGTGCAGGACCTAGAGGACACGTTCAGAAGCTGGAAGCTTGAACAGTGCATGGCCACAGAGGGGATCTAGAAATCCCCCCTTTAAATCCCTTTTTTTAAAAAAAAAAATTAAAGTGACAGGAATATACACTGAAGCTCATTTCAGCAGCTGTGAATGGCGTTTCTTAGGCATGTGGCAGTCCTCATGTTTTCACTGTGGCTTCTGTCTGAGCACAGAGGTTTTTGGTCTTGTGATACTGATTTACAAAATGATTTGCTGTGATCCTTCCTATATTAAGTAAAAGCATGTTAACAATTTAACAAAACAAAACAAACAAAAAAAGTGAACATCAAAAAACACAATAAAAAGTCAACAAAACCCTCAGTGGTATATGCACCAGAGAAACAGATTCCTGATGGCTGGAAAACTCTACGCACCAAAATACAAGACCTTACAAGAGACCAAATGTCTTTTTTGGGGTGTATCAAACTAAGATATATTACTGTGCTTCTCTGAAACAGCACTAAAACTCCGTGTGCCCATGCCCTTGCCCTGCAGTTCCAAGATCCTGCAGACATGCACGCCTAGGCTTCAGAGGCTGTTTCTCCCCTATTAAGTGAAAGTATACTTATGATAAGGACAGAAATGCTTAGTCTGAATTCTGGTATGAACTGGTAGTAAAAGCAGCGAAGTATAGTAGTACAACATTTGGAACAGCACAGTAAAACCAGCTTTTGCTTGCTGCGTCCAAATATACTTTTGAAAGTCACTCCACTAAATTATCAATTAAAACATTTCTGTCATTTTTTTGTAGAATCCCAAGAGCCTGAATTTCAGCTGAGCTGCTCATTACCATCAAATGACAGCCTAACCCAGTTTGGTTTTAATCTTTCTGCAAACATGTGGCCTATCTCCTATGAAAATATTTTTAAGAGTCTCCTCCAAACTAAATGCACAACTCCATGGCTATCCTGCAACACAAACCAAAACAATTTGAATATAGCAACCACCCTCTTAAATCTAATTTCACATACCAGATTCAGGCTGAACAAGGTGTTTCCCTTTTGCTGTAGTTGACTTTGCACCACATCATCTTATCCTGTTAGATTTACTGGAAACTTAATACAGGAAAGGAGCCATTGCAGGTACAGCAGAATTGACAGCCTGGGAGCAGGACAGATGTCACCTTGCCTTGCACAGCCCTCTTCAAGCACACTTTTAATCTAGGCTACAAACACATGTTGGTGTTGCTTGCTAATCTTGACACTAAGCTGGAAAGAGCTATGAGGGCTGCTAGCCTCAGCAGCATCTCATTTCATGTGTGAG
>JAOEHX010057754.1:21940-34000 GCA_025448015.1 Bolborhynchus lineola
CCCCAAACCCCTTCAGCACATGAAGGAAAAGATCAGGGTTTTCCTTATAACTAACAGGCAGTGAGTCATAAAAATTGTGAAACATTTTTTTTCTTTTTCTACTGTGAATAGAAAAAGCAGAAACTGCAGCATTTGTGAACATATCAAAGGGTTAAAACCCAAAAAGATGGGTTAAACAAAAAATAGCCGATACCTATGCAGCTAAAAAATTTGATGCAAAGTATGTGAAAATGTTTGCATCTTCACTACCAAAGGTCTTTTGTTTCTCCTGAGTTCTAATGCTTTATTTTCTTCTTGCATCCACATATTTTTATCTTGGCTAATTTATTTTGTTTAGTTGCTTTTTAAAAGATCCTGCAGCATATTCCCCAGCATTTATGCAATAAACTTACAGGGAAGTAAATTAGAAATTATGAGAATATGCAGTTTCCTAAAGAATAAAAGATCGAAATTAAGTTACTTCTAATAAGCATATAATTAGTTAACAAATGGAAGCAAGGGTGACACAGGCTAGGACAGTTAGTTAAAAAATGAGTAGTTTAGGATTAAAGACAGGACTGTCCTGTGTTTGTGGATCTGACAGTGACAAACCCTGTGAAAATTAATACTACAAAAAGTGGCCAGAGTGAATAACAAAGGATTCAGAAAAAGGGCACTTCTGAAGCAACCATTTTTGGGAATTACATAATGCCACCATTTCACATCATAACAGCCTGGCACTTACTAAGTTAGAAACAGTAAGACAGAGGTACCATGAAACTCAGTTTACTGAGAAACCAAATCTTGCACAAAATCCTTCTCTGAAAGCTACTTAATTCCTGGAAAGAATTATTGTTGGGTTCATAATGCTGCAATTTAATATATGCAGAAAAAATGAATCCTTTGTATAAATTTCAAAACCTTGATGTTCTTTTTCATATGCTCTCTCTAATTTTTTGTTCACATACTCTCTCTAATTTTTTGTTCACTTAATCATTCCTATGAAATACCAAAGGAAAAACTCTTCATACCAAGGTTCAGAATGTTAATGAACTAAACATATATTTGTTGCTCTAAAAAGTAATTCTGTCTCATGAGTAAGCATCCATAAACCCAGTAAAACAGTAAAAGTTGCTCAGTAGCATTGTAACTTCTTTATTTAGATGTCTAATAATAGACACCCTCAACCATTATTTTTAGGCTCTAGGCCAAACTCATCAAGCAATTGAACATTCTGTATACCACTGGATTTCTCTTTCCTCTGACTTGTAGGGAGGCCACAGACAAGCTACAACACACAAAGAAAAAAAAAAAAAAAACCAAATCAAAAACCTCTCCTCACAATTCTTAAAAATTAATCAGCGAAGAAAGCTTTATTTCTAAATTTTTCTTTAATACCAGATTGTATTCTACAATATGCTATCACCCCAGTTTACCAGAGATCTATTTTTGAGAGGAGATATTTTGCAAACAAAACATCAAAGAAACACAAACCTGTTTGGATTTCCAGAATTAGTTTCCAATGTCAATGTTTGTTGCAAAATTTTCACGGCTTTGATATGAGAAGTAGACCTCACTGGTACTACAGTACACCACCAAATTCATCTGCAGATGCACATCTGATCCAGCATGGAGAACAGAAATAGCAAATAAATGAGGTGGTAACTCCTTGATATCTTCTAGCCTGGGAAGCACAAATGGATCAGAGAACCTCTGAGACAAAAGGAACTTCTAAAGGAGTCAACACCCCTGGGAAGTCTTCTGAGAAGAGAAATGGCCTCTGCTGGGAAGTCAAAGTGTCCTATTCCAGGTCTTTAAGAAAGAGTAAAGCAGGAAATTGAAGGGGAAGGAATTAGGTATGCAACATAACTCTGGCAGAATGAAACACTCTGTACATGGTTTATTCTAAAGAGACTCAGATGTGTATTTGCAAAAGAAACTCTTCATAGCTGAATAAACACTATAAGTTCAGATTGTCAGCATCACAGATGGCACTTCTTTGCTATTTCTACAATTATACTACAACAGTAGTCTTAGAGCATACAAAAGCATAATATTTGCATTAGTACGCATATGAAAAGCTCTAGCAGACTAACAATGCAGAAGATCTTACTTTAGAGGTCATGTGATGTGTTTCAAGAGATTTTTGCTTAAAGATGTTGACCGCTCAGTAGGGTGAGCAGAAAAACCAAAAGGCTATTTACAAACGTTCATAGGCACATAAGAGGCATCATGAACTCTGGCTGAGACCGAAGCAGTGGGGAGTGATGTCTGAGATGTTTCACTATCCAGAAAAAATGAGCACTGTACTGATGCTGCGCAGCATATGTGTCCAGATGTATGCCTACTTTTTCCCCCGTCCAGGTGAATCATGGAAAGAGTATTCTTTCCCCTCTGCTATGGCCCAGACATGCCCAGACATTGCCTGGAGTATGCCAGTTGGCCTAGGCCAATACTGTGCCAGAAGCGTGCTGGCAAACAGCGTGCATGACCACATACACACTAGTGCCTATGTTCATGCCTCTGCCTGAAGTAGGGTGTTGGTGTTGACCTGGATAAACTCATTTCATTAGTTAAAGACAGCTTTTGGAACTAACTCACTCCTTAAATATTGTATCAAGTATTTGAGCTTTGTCAGTGGCATGCTATGTTAAGCAAAAGAGAAGTATGTCACACATTATGCTGCCTTTGGCTTCCTCTGGCAATGTTAGAAAATAATCTTTAAATAATGCATGTAGAGATAAAATACGTAGCCCTGGAATTCTGATTTTAAGGATAGATTCGTTATCAGGTACATTGAAGTGCTAGAAACAAAGCTATGGAGCCCCAAGTGAAATAGCCACAGGCTGAAAAATTTCCTGTGATCTAAATACCATTTATCTCCATTAATAAATACAATGCAGAAGATGGAATGTGAATCTTTAAATGGATTCTGAATGTTTGTAATTGTTCTATGCTGTACTTAGAAAGTTACTTCATGAGCTATAGTCTTTATTTCAAGCAAAGAACAAGAATTCACAAGCACTCCCTTGACCTTTCCAGCACGGAGTATAGTAATAATCAGATTGCTTAGACAAAAAATTATCTTTTTTTTTCTTTTCCATCAGTCTGTTTTCTTCACATGTTGGGGAGGGGGAAACCCAGCTTAAGGTCTCCAAGCAGCTACAGTTTTCCTGCAAATACTAATTCATTTCAGAGCCCCAAGAGTCAGTGAGGAAGTAGGCTACCAAACAGAAATAGAGAAATGTTGCCATCACTAGTTTGCAAGGAGATTTTAGCCAGCAATCTGTAAAACACAAAGTGTTTCTGTTGTTATGTAAAGTTATAGATATGTACTATAAGCAATTCAGTTCACACAAGATAAATTTTTTTGCACATCTACTACCTTAAAAGAAAAACAGCTTGTCAGGCAAAGTCAAGCAAAAAATTCTTCCCTAAATATATATATAGCATGACACCTGAGAATTTCATTTTCTTCTTTACAAACTCCTGCCTCATTCACTGTAAAGCTTCCAGTTTTAAAAAACTGTATTCACTCAGGGAACTGCCTCTCTTGCTCAGCCTGGATCTAGACAGATGTTGTAACAGCGATAGCAAATGCAAAAGTTTTGCTGCTGTTATTATTCAGTACAGTAAAACCAAAATACAACTTAGCAGAATTATTATAGGTTGTTAGGGTATTGCCTAGCTGAGCAATACAATGAGGGTGTTATTTATTTAAAACAACAAAAACATTGCATGTGTGGAAAAGTAATTCTAACTATACATAACTGTCAGTCTCTAGATTAGCTGCTGCCTCTTGTAGAAATTTTAGACTAACTTTAGCAGTTGAAAATCTCAGGTCAGTATTAAACAATGAAAAAAACCCGAAACAACACTGTCAAAGTTGGAAAAAAACAGAAAGAGAAAAAAAAGAACAGAAAACATGAATACAACATTGTGAACTGGTGATGTACCTTTGTCTTGAATGGTTTGTGTATGTCCCTCTCCATGTCCCATCTCAGGAAAGAATATTATACAACAAGAGAAGTCAAGAGGAGAGTTACAGGGCAAGACAACTAAATGGAGAGATATTACATGGAATAGGATCCTTTAGCCTTGAAAAACAATTGCTGTGGACTATGACAGATGTACAGGCTACCATGAGTATCTTGGAGAATACAAAAAAGAGAATGACAATGCTTCTTGTCATACAAAACTGATAGCCATCCTAAGAAATTAGTAGATGGAAGGTTCAAAGGAAAGAAAAATCCTTTCTTCAGACAGAACAATTTTCAAGTATATTTTCCATTGCCATGGAAGATAGCAAGGGCCAAAAGCTTACAGGGGTTCAAAAAGCAGATAAACAGACCAATCAATATGTATGGTCTGGATCCAGAAATTATTCCAAGAAAAGGTCTATGAAGAGTTCTGGACAGCCCAGTTGATTTCCAAAGGGGCAGTTTTTGTGAACAATCAGCAGTAGGAGATGTGAACCTACAGTGATCTCCAGAAAGAATGATGTCAGGGGATTTGGCTGTTAGACTCAAGCAAACCCACAAAGATCAGCAGATTTCCTAAAGTTAATTTCCTGAGCACAGAAGAAGACATGCTAGTGTTACAAACAGACACTTCTTGCTGCATTTCTTTCCTGCTCTAAAAGGGGTGTCCTAACAGGATACTTGTGCTGACTGAATTTTTTCTGTAATGTTTTAAAAGAAAATATTATTTTGTCTCATAGTTCAGGAAAATAGAACAATTCTCATTAAAAGTTTTTCAAGAAAATTCAGGCTTAGATTGTGCAGGGCTTCAGTCTAAACATTTCCATGCATGGCCAAGACATAAGCAGTGAAATAGAGGGTTTTTTTAAAAGAGGGTATTGCAAACAATTTGCAAACTCTTTAGGATTATTTGCCCTACCTTTCAGGTTAGAATGAACAAAAGTATGTGGGATTTTTAATAGTAATAAGAATGGTTTAATTTTGATTCTGATAGAAAGAATATTTGAAAGCACACATAAATCACAAAATCAGATTTTGAGACGCCTTCAATCTCAAGTTGGTATGGCTGAATCAGAAGGGTTCTTGCTCTACAGAAGGCTGTAGCTACTTGAACTTCTGACCTCTTGGTAAGAAGTCCAGTATTTTAGCCTAATTTTCCACTGAAACTGAGTTTGAGCAAAATGTCAGGCTATAAATTAGAAGGGATGATTCTTTGCAAATAGCAAACACTATTATGAAGGTGGTAACCTCCAGCAGAATTGGCAAGGTGACAGATGGGGATGATAAAGTCTTAAGCTACTGCAACAAGATTTGCTCATCTGTCAGAGACCTTAGAGAAATGAAATAGCTGGCTGACTGGGAACAAGTCACCCTTCACAGCACTTCAGCATTTAGCTTCACCAGCTGAGGCTCAAGCTGCAAGCTATTTCCACTTTATAAAACCATTCCCTGAAGCTATCAATTCTGGATGTCATATAAACAGCGACAGCATTAGCACAAGGATATTTACTGCAGCTTGTTTGAGCCTGGGTGTGGCGGTGGAAAAGGAAGGGGCTGGCATAACTCAAAGAGATGGGAAGCATTTGTTTCCCTCTGTTACTCTGTTCTTGCAGGCAGGAGAGCTGCTGAGAGCAGGGAACACTTTCGCTTTACAATGCCAATTTGCAGTGGTGGCAGTTCAGATGCTATTTAAGAAAACAAAGGGACCTACCAGTTAAAGTGGGACTGCTAGTATATGTAGGAGGAACTGGTTTTTCCTTCACTATGTAATATTACTTAGTGAATTTGGAGTGTGGGAATATCAGCCCTAAGTGATAACCTGGACAACCCAACAAGATCAAAAGCAGGTTTGTCCCTTCCACATGCTCTCTCCCCCTCCAGCTACATTGCGCATGTTTAACAGTTGTGATTGTTGAAATGTTTCATTGCAAAATGTAACACTGAAATACCCTTTATTCTGTATCTTTCCCAAGCCTAAAGCCTCCCTGAGCTTCCCAAACCTTTCTTGGAACTTTAGGTCCGCAGAGGCCTGAGAACTCCAGAGAAGGTTACTGCATTCATCAAAGACATGACTGTTAGCAAAAATCTTAAAGTGTATTTCCAAAACACTATTATATAATTTGATATTTTACTTCCTGGTAATGTCAATGTAAGAATTTCACCACGAATGAAAAGCTAATAACATTTTAGCAAGAAAAAGGAAACTGATATTTTAGTTTCTTTTATAAAACTTTCATCACGAGTTTTTCTACATTCACATCTGCATAAAAAGGAGAAGAATTTACCTCACAGCAACAGGCATACCTTTCCTCAATTGCAAATCCACGAATGAAGAACAGGATAAAGAAAACCTTTTTTAATCAGTAACAAATAACATCCTGCAAAAGATTTGAATTTTAAGAATGAAAGTGTCAAACAGACTTCGGGTACAGTCAGTTGTAGTACCATACGGTTTTGTCATGCTCCCAAGCTCTAAGAACCTGGCTGGAGCAAGAATTAAAAACTACATAGAAGAATGCCTTTGAGATGATAGGCTGTATTCACAATCATTTTGAGAAGAAGCACTGTGTCTCTTACCTTGTCTAGCACTTTGAACATTTCCCTATAGACAAAGCATCTCCTTATGTATAAAAGACACCCAGTTACCACAGTTTCTTTTGACTTCCCAGGTGGTCTATGCTGCTAGGGAAAGTAGTCATGGGTAATATGCAGTCAGAGAAAGACTTAAACATGATGCAAAAATGGGCAAATGCATTTTTAGTAACAATAAATACAAGTGTGAGGGATGAGGGCTAGAAGAAAAGTCATACAGTTTATAGGATTTTACGCTAACATCAATGAACTTTTATGTCATTACAGTCAATAAAATGGAAGCCTCTGTTTACTATGCCATCCCTGATTCAAAGTAAACACTATGCTAAGCATGCATAAGGGATAGAACAATCAATATTATTAGGAATATAATAATTATTTTATATGTAACAAAAATGAAGCTTTTTTATCATTCCTGTCTGGGATAAAGTATAAGGTATGCATAGTGAAAAAAGTACGTAAAATTCAAAGAGTCATAAGAATGACTGGGTGCAAAAAAGCTGTTGCAAAGAGTTCTAAAAGACTGAAACAACTTTCAGTTTTATCTATTTTTCAGTTTAAAAACATCTTTGTTTCCTAATGCACAAAGAAAAGGATAATGGAAAAAAAAAAAAAAAAAAAAAAGAGAGAAAATAGTTTATCACCCAGCATGGGGGCAGCCAAACTGAAGAACTCATTACACACAAAGTCATGTTGTTCTAGAAATCAGAGAGGCTCAAAATGCATTTGAGAATTTTATGTCGATACAAAGAGTTACTGTAATACCCTGTGAGAAGGAGGTCAGACTACTGTGTCAAGACCTAATCGTTTCCAATCATTTCCTGCTCAGAAGAGGCCAGAATTAGGTTTACTCTGTATGGGGTAAGCAATTCCACATCTATCTTTAACAAGGCCTGAATGTCTCTCTTATCCAATGACCCAAAATCAGAATGAATGCAGTATTTCTTCTGTCAAATCACACATATCAGGACACACTAAAATTCTTTCAGGATTGTTTAAAAATTATTTGGAACTTTTTACATTTGAAATTATTGTCCATGAGTCAAACAAATATTTACTAGTCAAATTTCTGTCTTGGAAAATATTTTCTTCAAGGAAAAATATAAGATCTGTGCTTTATAATAACAAATACAAGGTAGTTTTCAATATATCAGTACTCTAAAAGAAACACAAGAACAAAAATTGAAACTCAAAAACAAAAGGAGTATCTATCTGAGTCTAAGCAGTAAGCTGTTACACTGTCTGCTGGCACTCCTGCCCTAAGCACACATATGATCACAAAAAAAGAATGTGTTGGCTGCCTACATTCATGTCTCTGTTTTCAGATGGCACTCAGCCTGTTTGCATATTGATTGGGAGCTTCAGTATGGGAATGGATGCCAAGGTATTTTGAGTTTAGGTGGGCAGCTTGCATAAATAACATTACCAATAGCATATCACTCATAGGAAGTCCTGTGAATGTGCCAGAAAATCATAACAGTCGTTGACATAATGTTTTGTGGAAAGAATAGTCTGCTTTAGACAGAAATAGAAGGCAAGACAGATCATGCTGCATAGCAGTACTTACATGGGAAGCCTACTTTTTCATCACTGGATTCAGTCCTGGAGCTAAACATGTGAAAAGATGAGTAAGCTTCCATTAAATGGAAAATGTTTGCACTAGAAAGCTGATTTACCCTCTTCCCAATGGCAGCATTACCCTCAGGTCCACAGCACTATCTAGGGTTTCATCAAGATAAGGATGTTGGAATATCTCAGCATGGCACAGCTAAAGCCTTGCAACTACAGTTCTGGTTAAGTATAAGGATGAGGAAAAAGTTCTTTACTGTGAGGGTGGCGAGGCACTGGAATGGGTTGCCCAAAGAGGAAGTAAATGCACCATCCCTGGCAGTGTGCAAGGTAAGGCTGGACATGGCCCTGGATGACATGGTCTAGCGTGAAGAGCACCTGCCCATGGCAGAGGAGTTGAACTAGATGATCTTAATGTCCTTTCAAGGTCTGACCATTCTATGGCCCTATAGAGAAGCATTTATTTCCTTCATGCTTGGAGGTATTGCAGGGATGAATGAAGAGGAATTGTAGCCCTAAGAAACCAGCACACTCCCCTTCCTCAGTCAACCAGCTGCATGTGCTATGACATAGTTGCACAGTGTGTGAAAACTTCCCTTGCATTTCTGGTGTGGTTGCGGAGAAACTGAATCAGGCAATTCCCCTTTGTTCTAGTACAGCTGTTCACAATCCTGTTAGGAAGATTATTAAAAGTGCTATCAAAAGAAGCTGATTCCTCTGGGACAGGGTGTTGGAAAGAAGGTTTAGGAGCAGGAGGAACTGACCTGCAGTATTTCACCCAGCTACTGGGTGGAGAGCAGGAAGAAGGAAGATGATCTGCTTCAGTTCGGACTAAACTGAACATCTACTAATATTTTAGAACTGGCTTTTCACAGGCTAGAAATAATACTTTGTTTGTTTTATTGAGTGTTTTATGGGAAAGTAAAGTTTTTTTTTATGGAATTATAAAAGACAATCTATGAATTGCAGTAAATTAACAAACAATTGTGCATTTCCCATAGGCAGCTAAAGTGCTCACATGTTTATCTGTATCCATCATTTTTTCCTTGATATTTCGTATTCACTCTGATACTTTGTTTACCATTTTGTCCCTTGCCGTACCTCTTTTGAAATCGGATGACTTAAGAAATCTCCTGTCTTAGGCTGAGGCAGAAAAGAAATTAATTTACAGAATAGCTTCTGTTCTGTCACTCTGAATATTAGCAGTTGCTATCCTCCCTCGCTCTAGTTATGCTTACTTTTTCCCTGTCATCTTCCACAGCACAAAATTTCCATGTATTCTCTTAGCTGGACAAGCATTTTTTCATGGCAGTGTTTAAAACACTACTGGTTCTCACAACTTGTCTTTGTGATCAAGTCCTGGGCACCTTGTAATCATGAAATACTCAATACTAGACCCTGAAGTCAATGAAAGATTCATCACTAAGTGAGAGGGAAATCACACCAGTGCCTTGCAGTTGTACTCCAAGATCATGGCTTGCATCCTTCCTGAATTTAATGGACTTGGCTCCATGGTCTATCCAATCAATGAAGACCGGTGGGAGCCATTTTGCAGAATTATCATAGACAGTTTTCTATGTGGAATTTGAAGTTGCTGAGAATAAGTTTTATGACTAAACAAATACTGAAATGCTCCAACCAATGCTTTTTACTAATATTTTTTGTATTTAAGCTGATTTTTCTTATTATAATAACCACTTTCCTGTAGCATGAAGAGCCTAGTTATTAAATGCCACTTTTGGACAAATATGGATAAAAAGGTTTTATTTAATTAGATGAGATTGTGCTAACCTCTGGGTTTATTTTTCTCACTGTTGGATAGATAGCTAATTATGTTTAATAAAATTATTTTTTATGAACTAAATGAGCCATATTCAACCTTGCTTGAGGAAGAAGCATCTACTGATTTAGGAAAGACCAAAAATAATTTCTGGCCTTATGGTCTTCTAAGCAGTAAGACACAAGCAGTAGGACAGAGCTTAAGTCTTTTCTGGATTGATCTCAAAATTAATTAAAATGGGTTACCTACAAACAAATAATTATGCCATTTATTTAGCTGCAGATTACATTGTCCTATTTTTCGTGATGGAGGTAGGGACACTTTTTCAGAGAGCACTGCAATTAGCATGGTTGACAGGTGATTTGTCTGTCTCCCAATCTTTGTCCAGACATGTGATGTCTATCTTAGAGACATGCTTATTGTAGCATATGATTTATGTATCCTTCCTTTGCATTTAATTGCGTTGACACATCAGAATCAGAAACCAAAACTTTAATCAGCCCTAACAATATTTTAAATAAAAAAAAACAAAACAAACAAAACATTTTCCCAACAGCTGTGCATGGGGAACTATGCAGAATCTTCTAAGTTTGAATCAAATTAATCTGATTGCTGGATTTGCTAATTTGCCATCTGAATTTTGCTTAATAGCTGTTGTGCAAAATTCTCAGTGCTTTCAGCAACAGGCCTGCTGTTACTAGGAAGGTAGGAAGCACCTTAAAGCTACCTCTGCTTCCAATACCTGTGTATCATTACTAGTGACAGATTCCTTCATTCCCGCAGGGACTTGTTGTCAGACAGCTGGGCTAAGAAGCTGGCATTCTGTTATCATGCTCCACCTCCAGCTGATTTGCCTTCTGGATATCTAGAACTGCAAGCAGTCATTCCAATCTTCTGTTTGGCTTTGTTTTTTGTTTTTTGTTTGTTTTTTTTTTAATAAAACAGACCAAATTAGACCAGATGTACATGGATGAATTCACAGGGAAACACTGCATCTAAGCAAAGGACGAGAGCATTCTTCCTCAACCAAAGTTAAGTCCAGTTCCGATGTGCTTCTGTCTGTAAAACCCAGTTGTGGAAGCTGGAGTAAGAGAAGCAGCTATATAGAATCATAGAATAGTTAGGGTTGGAAAGGACCTTAACATCACTTAGTTCCAAACCCCCTGGAATGAGCAGGGACACCTCCCACTAAACCATGTCACTCAAGGCTTCATCCAACCTAGCCTTTGTCCTTGGTTCAGCAGTAGCAGTCCTTCTTAGTAGCTGCTGCAGCGCTGTGTTTTTCACTTTCAACCTGGGAACAGGGCTGGTAACACTGTTGTTTTTAGTTGTTGCAGAAATGTTTTGTCTGACCAGGGACTTTCTGAGTCTCATGTTCTGCCAAGGAGGAGGAGAAGCTGGGAAGAAGCAGAGATGGGACACCTGACCCAAACTAGTCAAAGAGGTATTCCATGCCACAGCACATCATGCCCAGGATGTAAAAAAACTAAGGTCAAGGACTCGGAAGAGAGGGTTCATGGCTTGGTCGGTCTGGGTATTGGTGATGAGTGGTTGTATGCTCTTTCCTTGTTGTTTCCCTTATCATTATTATTAGTGGTAGTAGCAGCAGTGGTTTGTGTTATACCTTAGTTACTGGACTGTTCTTATCTCAAGCCATTCTTTCAGTTCTCTTCCCCATTCCCCCAGGAGCTGGGGGGAAGAAAGAGGGGGAAGTGAGCAAATGAACTGGGTGAGTTATAGCTGGACCTAAACACCACCAGAGATGGAGCATTCACAACTTCTTGGACAATACATTCCAGTGCCTCACCCTCCTCACAGTAAAGAATTTCTTCCTTATATCCAACCTAAACTTCCCCTGTTTAAGTTTGAACCTGTTACCCCTCCTTCTACCACTACAGTCCCTAATGAATAGTCCCTTCCCAGCATCCTTACAGGCCCCCTTCAGAGACTGGAAGGCTGCTATGAGGTCTCCATGCAAGCCCAAACTTCCTCAGCCTATCTTTATACAGGAGGTGCTCCAGTCCCCTGATCAACCTCACCTCGTGGCCCTCCTCTGGACTTGTTCAACAGTTCCATGTCCTTTTTATGTGTCATGGGTTCAGCAGTAGCAGTCATTTTTTCTCCTTCTCAGTAGCTGGTGCAGCACTGTGTTTTTGACTT
>JAOEHX010057764.1:0-29113 GCA_025448015.1 Bolborhynchus lineola
GGTGAGGCACTGGAATGGGTTGCCCAGGGAAGTTGTGAATGCTCCATTGCTGGCGGTGTTCAAGGCTGGGTTGGACATAGCCTTGGGTGACATGGTTTAGTGTTAGGTGTGCCTGCCCATGGCAAGGGGATTGGAACTGGATGACCTTAAGGTCCTTTGCAACCCTAACTATTCTATGATTCTATGATTTTCCCTGTGTATTTTGCTTTTGGGAATTGTATACATTGTGAATGTGTTACTGAATTATCAGTGACTAAACTATTTAACAGAGACACTTTCAATTCTTTTCAGGTGAGAAGACCTGGAATTAAAAGGTAATTCTTGTATTAGAATTTTTTGATCAAAAAATAAAATGCAACGTTTTTTCCCTTCTAGAAGTTCTCTTGTTTGTGAACCAGTCATTTTAATAGAATTCTTCAGTGTAGTTTACTTTAAAAAAAATAGTGCTCAGTACTATTCGCTCACAAGTAGTGTATAAAAAGTATTCAAAAACTAATTCTTACTATCTTTGAAATTTGAGAGAAACTGGATCATTAACTTGATGTAAAGTACAACAGTCATTTGCATGCTTGGATGAAAGTAGTAAAAGATACTAAAGGAAGCACAGAGCACTGACAAGTTTTGCTGGAAACCTGTCAGAAATAGCCGATAAATGTAACTGTGAAGTGCTTAAAGTTGCAACAGTGATTCAGATTGCTCCTTGGACAATTGCTGATTGCAAGAAACTGATGGGTGAATAAAATACTGTTAGTTTCTTTTCTATCAGTTATTAAGGCAGTGACCAGTTGAGTGGAATTTTTACCTGGAACAGTAATTTGTATTGGCATCTTTGGGTGGTGTGTATAGTAAATTAGCTGGTAATGTATGTTACAGAAGTAGATGAAAATACTTTTGCAAAAAAGAAAGGCTTTACACTTCTCTGATTTATAATTAATCTGTTATAAAGTCTGTTTGTAATCTGCTTAGTTATGTTTTAAGAAAATTGGAGCAGGCAAGATGTGTAAAAGTTTCTCCATGCAGGTTGATACTGTTTTACTGAGGTGATAGGAACACTTCTGGACAGATAAATATTCTGTTTGAGTAGTTCTGCATACCAGCAGGTGTAAGAGCATCAAACAAGGAGGTGCAGGTCCAGAACACACATTATCTGAAGAGACCCTGGTTTGGGATTAGAAAGGTGGTGGATGTAGGTAACTCCTGCAGACAAGTGGATATCAAAGCTTTACTTCATTGCCTCACTCCCTTGGGTTACATACTGCTGTCTTTACTCCAGTATTTGGCAAACACTTCAGTGAGGTAACAGAGTTTCCGAAGAGCTGCCGAGAAGGGAAGCAGATGGCAGCTCAGTCATTTATCAGTCTTGCACTATTTACTTCTATGTTTCTCTGTAAACCAAAGTTAATTGATGTTAAGCTGTAACTTTCTACTTCCTGCCTTGTTTTGTTTTGTTAAAGAGGAGAATAGAGAAACCATGTTTGGATTTTGATGTGTAGAGATTGTTTTTGGTTTGTGTAGGTGAGTATGCTGTGGTTTGCTGTTTGGTGGATGTGTTTTCCTTTTCTCCTAGTCATGATTCAGAGTGGTAATGAGTGGTGTTTGAGAACTGGTGGAAGATGAGGTACCAAAAGAATAACCATTAATATGGTTAACAAGTCAGTTTAATCTGTAGAAACACGTGTCAATATAAGAGTATGCCTAAAATAAAATCTGGGATTGAAGGAACTAGTGTGACTTTGGCGGGGAGGGAAATGGCACCCATGCATTCTAACTTTCTCCCGTGTTGGATCCTTTGGAATTTTAAAAACTTTTGGTGACTTCTCATGTGAAATAAAAATAAACAAGAACCTTCTCCTGCAGCAAGAACTGTTCCAGGTAGATTCAGCGCTGCTTGGAGAACTCCAGTTACTAAGTTAACTATCTGCAGTTCATAACCTACACAGAAGGTTATATCCAGTTAAGTTTCATATAGTGACTGCCAACACTGTTGAACTTCTGTTTGTTTTCCTGAGATGGTGGAAGAGACTGTAAGCTTTTTGAGCTTTGCCCTCAGTTCTTTATTATAAGGTTAGAATCAAATAATCGTAGCAAAATGAGCTGACATTCAGTCTGCTAAAAGTGAATGAGAGAACAGGCAAACAGTTTTTATCCACTTGTTTAAATATAGTCTCTGTGATCCAGGTATCTGTTTTCAGCTGTCATGCCACCTTACATTTGTGCTTCATGCTGTTTGTCATGCTTAACTGGTAGTGTCACAGCAGAAGGCAAGGTAACAAGTAGCTGAGCTGTTGCTCAAAAGTCCGCATGCTCTCATTCCTGGTTAGTGAGTTTAATGCAGGATGAAGAAAAAAGTGGCTTATTTTTGAAAGGTGGATGCATGCTTCATTGTGAATGTTATGAACAGTGTGAATCTCACTGCTGGTTTATGTGAGTGCTACTACATTTGGATTTTGGGGTTTTTGGTTTTTTTGTTTGTTTTGTTTGTTTGTTCAGCACCACCACCACCATTTGCCTTCAAACCCAAATCCTGGGCTGGAGGAGAGAAAGGGCACAATCCTTGATTGGCTGCCCATAACACAGTAAATGAGAGAGGAGGAGGCTGGTCCCATAGCATTACAACTTCTGTATGCCTCCTGGAAATTCATCTTCTTTCTCCTCTTGGGTTTGATATACGAGGAACTGTGAAGGCAAGAACAATATTGCCCATAAATTGCTTTACATTAATTTCCATTCCAATTGTGTAGCACATGTAAGTGAAAATCTTGGAAATATGTTTGCTAAATCATGTGGTAAATGGTCTTGTTGATGACTGCAGAGTTGCTCTGGGGATGGAGTTGTTAAGCACTTATTATAGGAATCCAACAGGGCAAATTAAGAGAAACCTGTGTGTGTGCTTGTTATTTTAGGTCTTTTATGCCTGTCTTCTGAGACACCTCATGTAGGACCTCATGACCTAAAAAGATTTGATGTCTTTTAGTCAGAGGTTAACTTCTGAAATCTCAGTTACTGACCTATCAACAATGAAAATAATCGCCTCCAAGGGAGGGTTTAGTGTTGTTATTCTTTAATGCTAAAAAGCTGAATTCCTTGTTAATAATACATATAAAGCAGCTTTTTAGCATACTGCTTAGTTGTATGTGGTATTTTCATTTATAACTAAGTCTTTTTATACTTGTAAATTAGAGGGCATATTTTATGTTTCATTGTAAATAAATGCTGAGTGGGTTTCTTATTTGTTTGTAGCATCATTGCAAGCATTTCCTTAATCTGTGAGTATTCAGATATAGTGGAACTTTAATCTGTACATGAGTGTTCCTTGGAAATATTATTACAAATTCACAAAATCACTGTGCATGGTAGAATTTGCCATTATAATAAACTCTATTGTAGAAAAAACAATGCATGGTATTTTTTTGTTGATTTTAACTGTTGCATTTCAAGACTTAAATGTGCAGGCCATTTAAAACAAGTATTGATGTTGTTTATACTGCTTGCTAGATACTTCTCCAGATGTATATCTTTAAAGATTTATCTATTTTTAATGCTAGTATACAAACATATATTTTTATAAAAAGTTCAAATTTCAGTCTGCATAGAACAAGTGAATCATTTTTTTCACTATTTATTGTTTTTCTGACTTCACCTACCTTTCTCTGAAATTATATTAGCTATCTGTAAAACTGTCATCTTCTAATACCACTTTTGACAGGATCATAAGCATTTGCAGTAACCTTTGCAAGTTGCTTTACTGACAGATCTTGAGTTCCAACTGAATTGGTTAAGGCTTTTCATGGCATGATTATTTTGCCAGTCATTGTTATTAAAACAGTGGAGCTCCCCTTTGAGGAAAAAAGGGGTCATCCGTCTTTCTTAAGATTCATACATGAGCTTTATCACTATGGTAATAAAATTCATTGCTTGCTTGGTAACTCCAAAGGACCTGTGCCACTGGTAAATGTAATCACATACATATATGTTACATAATATAACTTACATACATTGCATGAGCACAGGTTAGTTTTAGAATAAGCACGTGAATAATAAGCACTTTAGAATAAGTGCTTATAGTATTATACTAAAGAAGGAATGTGTGGTTTATTTTATGGAATGCTGGGAAGTGTGAAGAAATCTTAAAAATACCTGAAACATTTTTCCCTTCATGTTTCACCTCAGATTCCTTTGGTAAGGTTTATAAACTTGTTTGGCTTTTTTTTTTTTTACTTACTATATTTACATCTAATAGTCTAAGACCCTATGTTGCCTTTAAATAGCATTTCCCCCTCATCCTTACCAGTCTATTTATAAGGTTCTTTATCTGCAACATACATAGCCAGTACTTAGATGGCTTCTCCATAAACTATATTCTAACCACATATATCAAGTAGTATTCACTTTTCTTCTCATGTTCACCTCTATATCTTGTTTGTAGTATTAATGGAAGTATCCAAAATTAGTTTTATCTGTGGTTGCAGAATGATTTATTCATGTAGAACCTGATATCAGTATTGCCCTGAAGAAATTTGTACTAGTTCATATCACTCTCATAAGACTGTAAAGCTATCAGCATTAAATTGACTTAACAAGATGGAGAGTATTATTTCCAATTTGGAAAACAAGAAATCATAGTGCTTTTAGCTTATGCTATATTACAGCTTACAGTATATAGGACTCACTGACTGTATTGTCATCAAGGAATAATTTTTATTCAGTGGTATTTTGGAAAACTTGTAAAACTCTGAATTAATACCTTGGGCTGTGAACTGTGTGGTAGCTTTGGTGTGGTATGTTTTCTTCCATTACTACTGTGGGCTCTCACCTTCAAGCACAGGCAGAGAGATGAGGCAGTAGCAACTGTCCCCGTTAGCAACTGCTTAAAACTGCAATTGCTAACCAGGCCAGGTTTGTCCACTATACAAACCACAATGTCCTTAAGGCTTGCAAATCCCACTGACTGTAAACCTTGACAGTGCAGACAGAAGCAGAAAATAACTAAAAGCCAAAAAAGCTGAGGTTAGGACATGATTTTTCCATGGTGCCGAGCAGTTTCGGTTTGTATTTAAGGAAGGTGTGTAGCATTTTGGAGGTGGCATGCAGCAACATGCAGGAATACCTGGTAATAGCATTATAGAGCATTTTCCTTTTGTCAGTGAATCCTGAAAGGAATTTCTGTTTGCAAAGGCAGTAATAGAAAGGATAAGTGAATGGGGTGGAGCAGAAACAACTCCCTTTGTTTTGTTTGAGAACTTAAAAAGCACTTTTGTGGTGAGGATTGTTATTTGTTGAATCTATTTGAATCCATTGTTGATATTTCAGATAGAGGTTCTGTTAAGCTAATTTGTTGATTGTTTGTTTTTCTAAATAAAGGCATTTCAATACATATCCAATGTGCATTGAGTACTAAAACAAATATGTTATTGGCTTTGACATGAAGTCAATGACAAATATAAGTCATGGACTTCATTAAGTCACTGCATTTCTTAATGAAAAAAGTAATGTTGGTGTTGAAGTGTAATAGACATTCTTTCTGATGAAATCAACTAAATTTGCACATAATCCCTAGCACGTTAATCTCTCTAGGTGACATCATGTATTCCAAGAGCTACAGGTACCTAAAAATAAACAATAAAATTGATCCATTCATATTTTGTTGTCTGACCATTTCCTTCTTTAACAGAAGCTGATTTGGCTGGAATGTCATGGTCTTAGAAGTTGATCTTCTACTAAGGTTTTTAAAGAATTCCTGATATCCCACTAAGTAATCATAAAAAGGAGAGAGCTTTTAGTCCTGTGGATTACAGCTGTGAAATATTTCAGAATACCATGTAACAAATCACTGCAAGGTATGCGGTGTAAGCAAGGTAAAAATGGTGAAATTGAATAAAATACCATATAATGCTGGACAGTATTTTAAGGAATTATTGCAATATCTTGAACATGCTAATATATCACATGCAGATCTACTCAGTCTAATTGGGATTTCACAGTTGTACCATTGTAAAGAAGAATTTCTGTGTAAGCTAAGTTGTCAGGAGAGGAGAGGGAATCAGACTGTAGTACTATGTAAACTAGGTGAGAATGAACGTTTTGTAAAATGTGTAGCAAGCTTGATCATCTGGCATGCTGTTAGCAGCATAGTGGGTCTCATGGTGCTTCTGTGTAATCTGGATGCTCTGACTTGGAGACAAATTAAATTCCTAGACATCACTGAATGTCTTACATTTTGAGGTTGTGTAAAGGCTATTTGAAATAATGGGATTGACATTAACTTTTTAAGTTTCCTTCTTAAAAATTATTTGAAAATATGTTAAAAATAAGCCTCAGTAGAATTATTAGATGTTTCAGGAAAAAAGTATACTCATGTTTGGCTCTGGGTAATGGATAAAATACATTTACATTTCATTTTTATCTGGCTTCCAGCCCTCAGTGTAAACCAAGGAGTTAAGAAACTTCCATTCTACTTGGAAAGAGCAGCTGCCTTGAAATTCATCTGAAAAATTTGTCATTTAGGTGATGAATAAATACTTACAGAAAAACGTAAAATCAGGAAGGCACATTTAATCCAGTGGTTTTGTATTTCAGGAAGAGGATGCTGGTATAGGTGTGTTGAGTATTTCCAAGGCTATCAGAAATGGCAAGAAATATTTGGCATTTATTTATTTTTAACTAAAACTCACATTATGAGGTTGGTGTTCTGCTGCTGTTTAAGCAGAAGTAAGGCAGGGGTGCACTGTTCTTTTGTTGTTGGTGCTGATCTAAAACGATGTAAGGCTGGTTCAGAAAGCTGCTCAGAGCAAATATTAACCTTAAGCTCCTTTTCTTTCCTCCTGTATTTTGACTACTTTCTGAAACAGTGCACCTTACAATCATTAAAAAGTCAGAGCAAAGGAGGGACACTGTGGACAGGGCAGCGGGAGAGCGCAGCAGAAGTAGTGACTTGTATTGATTTAAATTGTTACAAAATTTCATTAACTTCAATTGTGGTGTGCTTGGGGTTCTCATCAGTGCGTGGCTGAAAGGATTCTGTGATGTGTCAGGTAATCTGATGTCTTCTTCATATTGATTCTGTTTGATACCAGGGTGGAAGATGTGCAAATGTTGGGCTAAAAACATCATGGGAAAAGAACCCCACAGGTGGTGGTGTGCTAAACTTTCACTTGCATAGGCCTAATAATAATGTCAATATTTGACTTTTTTTCTTATTAAAGGGAGTGTCCTTGGCAAAATACTAGCTACTGGGTAGACAAACAGAAGCAGTTAATCAAGTCTTAAGCAGATTTGAAGACATTTGTGAGTCTAATCTACAGGTCATTGTACAAAGAAAGCTGAATGTTGTAATGGGAGCTGTATTTCCCCAAGCATTTGGGGAACACCTTGGGGAAAGGAGGAATCTGTGCAGTCTGGTTTCAAGGGAGCTGAGAAATTCCCTGATGGTAAGGAAAAACTATGTTGAGTAGTTTAGATACGCAGAATAATTTTGGCTTGATCAGTTTGTTCTTACTGGTGAGGAAGCTGAGACAGAGAAACAAGCGTGCTCATTTGTTTTGCGTGGGTATGTGTTTGTTTTAACGTAAGTTGAAGTTAAGACCCAAATTTTGAAATCATTGTGTGTTTTGGTGCCATCATTTTCACTCATTTTCCTGAATGTGTGACCTGTTAATCTAGAATGCCTTCAAAGTTTGAGATCCCCATTGAGGGGTTGCTCACACAGTCAACAGGATTTCGTGAGGTCAGGCTCTTATAGGGAGGCTTAATCATCTCCACTGCATAGCCTAATTTGTGGGAAGGGTGAGAACGTTTGCCGGTGAAGCCATGGACAGAGACTGTGCCAAAGCTTCTTCAAGCAGAGCTTTAAGCTCCCGGGACCTAAAGTTCTTTTTCACTAACTCTGTCAAAATAATACATCTCTATTAGTTTACTTGAAGTCATTCCAACTGATTTGTAACTGTTAAATCACCTTTTTGTGGCAGTATACTGAAATAATTTTTGTTTGTTTGGAAAACCCATTCAGATGCTGGGTACATATTTTGTAGTTCTAAAGGCTCTCGTTAATGTCTTGTTAATGAAGAATAATTTCAGAGAATATATAATAATTTGGAGAGTAATAGTTTTAAGGTTATTCTTCAGGTCATCTAGTCCAGCCTGTTGCTTAAAGCAGGACTACCTTCAAAGTGGAGTTGGGTGGCTCAGGGTCTTGTTAAGCTCAGAAAATCTCCAAGGGTGGAGATCTCACAGCCTGTCTTGGCAGACAGTTCTAGTGGTTATCTATTCTCATTATGAAACTGCAGGAGGAGTTTGCAGTGTATTTTGCAGACTTTGACTCCTGATTCTGGTTCAGGTGCCCCATTTTTCACCCTGGGTAACATGCAGATTACTTCAACATATGAAGCCTGTTTGTTTTGATCTAGAGCTTTTAACCAGTGTCCTCTAAGAATACTCAATTAATAGACATCCATTGTTTTTAAATCAACGTTAGGATTTTACTTGTTGGTGTCAATTTTGATGTTTTTGAGCCACTACAGAGTGTTTTGTAACTCCTGAAATACTGACTTCTGTTAACTTTTAACATTGCTTACATGTGCTTACTTTCTGTTTCTCAAATTAATACAATTAATACATTGTTCTGTGCTAATGCTGAGATGAGGAGCTTGCTCCTATCTCTGTTTAGAGTACAATTATTTTCAGCTGACTTCTGAAAAACTAGTGTGGTTGTATGTGCATCAAGTTGCATAGCTTGAGAATGGTAATTTTGCCATAAGAATAAAGGATCTGAAAGTAGTAGAAAATCTAGTTATAACTAGAAATTGGATGTATGTTCTTGAAGGGCAAATAAAAGGTGGAAGGTGTAGGGTTTTTCTCATGTAACTCTCTAGCTAATTAAGGTTTTATAAAAATTAGATAGGTAGTTAAAAATATCCATAAGGCTTTACCATTTTTCATGTCTGTGGGAATTACTTTTTTCTGTACAGTATGAACACTACTATCTTGATAAAAGGGGCTCAACTGCAGGCTCCATGAAGTGCAAGGAATTAAAGCTGTCATTGTTGTAAATGGCATTTTCAGGAATGAGGAGTTAGTTTACCTGATACGTCACAGGAAGTGTCTTTGAAAGTCTAAGATGCTGTCTTTGTGAATTATGATGAAACTATAAAGGGGGGAGGTTTTTATGCAGTCTGTCCTGTATATCTTTTTCAAAAATATGTAATTGGGTACCTATTTTTGGGAACATTCTAAAACAAAGCCAGGGTGTCTGGTGCAGGTGTGGCACTTGTATTCCCTGAGTTAGGAGAACTCACAGCTGGTAAATTACACTGGTCATTGCAAATGTATGCCAGAAAAAAAAAATGCATGTACCATGCTCTGGAAGTTTTGACCATTTGATTGAGAAAACTGTTAAAAAAATTAAGAAATATTGTAACAGTTATAAAAATTTCTCACTGCATCTAAAATAAAGCTGCTGTCTATACTATGAATAATTCATAGCTTTTGGGAGAAAATAATGTGGTGTGTTTTTCTAAGACTCTTTTTTTAAGATCCATTAATACCTGCTCATACTAAAAGCAGAAATTTTTTAAGTCTTCTTCATAATATAAATGTTGAAATTGGAACATGTTCTCTTTCAGTGGAATATTGCAGCACTTGTGTTCACCTAAGGTTAACTTGATAGGTCACTGGATCATCATTGCAGGGGGCAAAGCAAATAACAGCTATGCGTGTAGGACAGTTACATTTTTATGTTGGTTTCTGATCCTGTTAAAAGACACTTGATATCACAGCACTTGAAGTGAATTGCCAAGTGTTCTGGGTTCAGCAGTAGCAGCCATTTTGCTCTTTCTTAGTGACTGCTGCAGTGCTGTGTTTTTGACTTTCAGCCCAGGAACAGCACTGATAACACCAATGTTTTTAGTTGCTGCTCAGTAGTGTTTGGTCTGACCAAGGACTTTCTGAGTCTCATGCTCTGCCAGGGAGGAGGGGAAGCTGAGAGGAAGCTGAGTAACCAAAGAGGTATTCCATACCTCAGCACTTCATGCCCAGTATATAAACCGGAGGCAGTTACCTGGAAGGGTTAAATCACTGCTTGGGTCGGGCTGGGTATCAGTCGGCGGGTGGTGAGCAATTATATTTTCTTCCCTTGTTGTTTTCCTTATCATTATTATTGGTGGTAGCAGCAGTGGTTTGTGTTATACCTCACTTACTGGACTGTTCTTATCTCAACCCCTGTGAGTTACATTCTTTCGATTCTCCTCCCCATCCCTCCAAGAGCAGGGGGAGGAAGAAAGAGGAGGGAGTGAGCAAATGGCTGCATGGTTTCTGGGTTGCTGGCTGGCCTTAAACCACGACACCAAGCATGGACCCAGCCTTGGAAAATGGAAGCACAGCCGCTATTGTGAGTTTCAGTAAGGATCTCTTGTCAAGAAACCAGGGTTAAGATCCTATTTCTATGTATGGAATTAGGTTGGAATTAGGCATTTGGACTTTTGAGAATCCCTGGAGGCACCTTTCTGTTGTCTGAAGGATCCTAAGTATTTGTAATATTCCAGCTGCTAGTCTCCTACTGATTTTTATGGTTCTGTCATGTAAATACATATCTGTTCTTTTGAGACTGATTATTACACATAGAATAATAAAAAATAGTAATAAAATTTATTTTAAAGATTGCTGGAGAACTTGTTGCACTGACATAGTGTCATAGTAGATCTACTGTCCAGTTCCACCAATATGTTCTCCAATGACCTTGGCTGTTATGCTTAGGGCTTCAGCATTTCTAGTTAGTATGTATATTTGTCAGTATATATGTGGCAGAGAGCTCTAGTACACTGCATATCACACTGAGATGATGATGGTAGTCTTTGCCTTAGGAATGCATAGGGTTAAAGATAAATCTGGCATATGAAGGCCTGCAACCAGCTATGTGAGGTCGAGACTGAGAAACATGTAGTATGTATTACCAAAAACAGTTGATGATTTTTAACATCCAGCTGTATGGAAAACTTTCTTTTGGTTGGTCATAGTAAGTACACTATTACCTAAACTTTTACTAAATACATTATTGAGTCTGAAATGCTGAAATCCATTTTTTTTTTTCCCCTGATAATGCAGTATTATTTGTATCTTAAAAGCTATGCATTAAAAATGCAGGCAAATCCTGAGTTTATGTACAATTTTTGTCTTAAAATCAGATATTTCCTGAAAATATGAATAGGTGTGCTGGTCTTGCGTCCAAGTCTTTTCTTTTTCATATTCGTCTTTCTTATTTACTCTTCTAAAACTAGGGAAGGTACTTTATTGTTGTGTTGTATAGTCATTTGTTATGGGTTTTTACAATGTTGCATAATCATTTACTACAGAGTTAAAATCTTCTATGGCCATTTGTTACAGAGAGTTAAAATGTTGACTGCAGTAGTAAGAAATTGAACTCTACTTAGATTATTAACTTTTCCCCCTCCTAATTGATATCTCAAGTGAGAGAGCTGTCATTTAAACATAGTGGGCTGCTCTAACAATATCTGACTGTCATGAACTCATAGCCTTAATAGAATTGCAAAGACATGTAATGGATAACATCACAAATTTCGGTAGGGAATTAATAGCTATAATTTACTTGCTGGTTATGCTGCCTTTTCTATAGAAAATAGTATATATATTGCAGATACATGTTGCCAAGGGCAATTAAGTTATGTTTTTCTTTGTGTGTATAAAAAGCCTAAATTTATTGTGGATTCTCTGGGCAGTGTGGGAGAGAGAAAGTAGATTTTTAGCTACATTTACTCCACCCCAACCCCAGCTCCTTCATGCCTGCTTTTAAAGCCGTGGCTTTGGTGACTTGCCTTCCTGTTTGCTGCTGTGGCTTTTCCCTGGCTTCAGCTCTGCATAGCGTGTGAGCTCTGCGTGCTGCATCCAGTTTCCATTTTTTCAGTCAGGTACCTCCATTTCCTCATCTTCAAAACATGCTCTGACTTAACAGTGCAATAAATCAGTCCCTGGAGTATCCAGTCTCCCAGTATCAGATCAAAATGCCCATGCATTGCAAATTCTGACTCAGCATTAATTCACCTTTCTGGCTTGTTTTGTTCCTTCTTTTTTTTTTTCTTGACTCAAGTTCTGTAAGTGTTTTTTATGTCAGATTGCATATCACCTATCCATACCTACATCTGTGTATCTATCTATATCTATAAAAAGCCAAATCCAGAGTTTAAATTCAGGTGCAATGCCACACAAAATTTAGGAAGTTAAGAAAATCTGATGCTTGCAGATACAATCTTCTGTTTTGCTGTAAAAAAAAAGAAAATAATCTTGGAACTGAGAATTCTCTTCCCTGTTTGTAGCATCTGTCTGACCAAGAGCAGTGACTGTCTCATAGCCCTTGTTGAATTGCTCAGATCCTTGGCAGCTGGATCATTTACTGACCCTTCTCTTCATGTGATTTATCCTGGGATCAAAGAGAGTACTGCCATACTGAGCATTTTCCAAATGTAGGAGGACCAAACAGGAGACAGACTTATCTTAGATTGACAACTAGATTGATAGTAAGTAGCACAGAAGGTTCAAGCCCCACGCTGGCATGAAATCATTTGACAGATAGAAATATTTGCTTATAAATTGAAAGAGTAGGTAATAATAGTGGTTTTTCATGATTACATTACATGATATTTTATGATTACACAGACTAATAGCTAGCAGATGGTGGAATATACATTTTACTTGTTTACTAGGATGATGGATGGCAGTGATTTGAAAACCACTTTTTTCCTTGTTACATTACTCTGAAAGCTTGTAGTGGACAGGCAGTTTACAATATGAGTCAACAATATTTTGTATCTGCTGTAGATTTTTGGGTGCATCCATTGTTCTGTTTCTCTTATTGGGGTTTATTTTTCTATCAATGATATTTTCTTCTTGGACAGAGGAGGAAAAATTCTACTCGGGAAGCCAGGCCTTCAAGAAGGGTACGTGTGTGCCTTAAAAGTAATACCTATTTGTATGAAAAATAAAAGGTGGGAAGTTTTTTTTTGCTGTTTTATTTCAATGTTTATCATTGTACTTGGGCATTTTGACAAAGAGAGATGCTCTGTCTTTTGTATAGGCACCTCAGCATAAATCTACGTTGTTATATTGCATGCTACCAAGATAGTTAAAGCTGTCCAGTCACAATAACTGCCATGGTTTTTGTCCTTTTTATTTAATTGGTATTGACTTACTCAAATTATCTATGTGTATGCTTTATATGTATCTGCTGTTCAAGTTTTGTTTGGTTTTGGCTTTGTGGGTTTTTTGTTGTTTGGTTTTCTTTTTTCCGTAGATACTATGGCTTGAGAGTATAAATACGAATCAGGTTATTCTGTGAGCAGTGGACCTAAACTGTGACTTTTATTTATAAACTTACATATACATATATATGCACACTTTTTTTTATTTTTTTTTTTTTTTTAGGTTCATTCCCATATGTTTTGGTCTCCCGCTCCCTGCCATGCTCTTAAAGTCTGCCATACCTTTCAGCCTCTCTCAGTGGTTTTTGGCTGATGTAGGAGTGGTGTGCTTGTGGTTTCAATGAATAGTGCCTGGATTCTGAAGCTAGTAGATTGTCATCCCTCTAAGCAAACAGGGACAAAGCTATGGTTGCTTTCCCCTCAGGAGTCACTGTGTTGGGTTTTATTTTTCTGTAAGGTCTCTTAACTTCTATGAAAGTCATATCTAAGACATCTATATTTTGACAAATTTTATAGAACTTGGACAGCATGGTTCAAATGCTATGATTTTGTGTTTAGTCTTCTCATAACAACATTAACTTCCTGGAAAAATCAGGCTAAAACAATCAGATGGCACCAGGGTGTCTTTTCACCTGAAAGAACCCAATAATCATTGCAGTAATTATTGTGATTGGTCATAACTTGAGATAGTTTTTCCAGATAAGATGATTCTTACATTTAAGCCTGAATATGCTCCATAATATATATATCTGGTTTCTAATAGAAATATTGAGTCTGTCTCTTAAATTCTTTTTATGAGTTAACCATACGTGATAAGACTTGAATGTACATTAGTATTAGGAAGTTCAGTTTTATATCAATCATACATAGATCCACTAAGTCCCTGTAGTTCTGCCCACTTGCAACTCCTGTCTCTTGAGTGGTTTACATCACTGCAAACTGCTAGTGGCCTTTTAGAAGGGAGAAAGCCTATGATACTGTCTCACTTTTTGCAAAGTGAAAAGAAAAGACATATTCGAACAGTTGCTGTCAGTTTTTGTGAGCTTGTTTTCCATAGTCCCTGATTCCCACAGTGCCCTTTATCCTGGTCAGTAACTGATTTTTTTCCTCCATCCTTTGCTTTTCACCAGTGTGTTCAGATACGGTTGGCAAATATATAAGAAAATAAACCATTACTGTCTTGTTCAGCTTTCCTACCTTTGAGTAGGTCTTTATTTAGCATTCTCTGTAATATCCAAGCTTCAGACCAGTATGATAATACAGCACTTTCTACCTCGTGTGTTTAAAGATGAAATAGCTTTGATTGTAAAGAAGAGAATCAGAAATATGCAGTAGAAGTCTAGGGAGCCAAAATTCTTTGAAACCCTGCAATTTCCATATGGAAACCTAAATTCTGTACCTGAATTGTCACTGGTAAATGCTTGAGGTTGGCAGTAAAAGAAAGAGCAGGAGCAGACAAAGGAGAGGAGAAAAAGCAATGTTCATCTGGCATCCTTAAATTTTCAGGGTACCCTTGCTAGGAGAAGATGGGCACATCAGTAAAAAGTGGCTGTTGCATCAGAAATAGTTTTCAAGTCTGGATGGAGTTTTACTGTGTTGTAATGCTTGCTGGATGCAGATTATGAAGCCAGGTTATGAAGTGGAGCTCACAATTTCATGAACACTGTAGGTGTCCCGTCCTGTGCTGCTGTATTGCAGCTTCCGCCTGTTCGCACAAGAGTTTGAGTGGCTGGGTGTAGCTGCAGACAGAGGAAGGGGAATGGACCCAAGTTAAAACTGACTTGGTGAAAATAGGTGTTTACTTCAGATGAGTTCAGATGACAGGGAACCAACAGACTTTGGGATGGGGCAAGGGGTAGGAGTGCACAAACCTGGGTAGAGGTGGTGGAACACAGGGTTAACTGCTTTCAGGACTACTATGATCTTATACTTACATAAAGTTTAATGAAAACTAATCTTAATCCTATTCTAGAAGTATGTATGCAGATTTCAGGATTAGAAGATGACAGTGATTGACATGCATGTGCTATTAGTGTGCAAATCCCAGAATTCTGTCAGGACTATAGATGATAAACTAGGTAAAAGATCTGGTTAAACAATATATAAAATGTACAATTGATTTCAGTTGTCTTTGCTCAGATTTTTATTAGCTTTTTTGTTTCGAACATTCATCCTTAATTGTGCCTCTAGTCTGAAGACTGCTAGCTCTCCTTCTTAAAACCATGTAGCAAAATTTTAAATAGAGACCTTTTTAGAGTATGTGCTTGTAATATGCATCTTTCTGCTCCAGAGGTACATAGAAGTGATTTTTAAAACTATTCAAAGTCAGTCCTTTGTTAAAGCTGCTTTTTTGCATGTGACTTTTGTGCTTTAATAGTTCTCTTGTTGAGAGAAATAAGGACTTTGCAGTTTGTGCATGCATCTAAATTATGCCTTTATGGTTTCATTCTGGTAGCTTTATTCTATTTTTATCCTGTTTGCATACCTCATATAGATCACTTTGAAACCCTTCTAACAATGTAACACGTTCATTAAGCATTGTCAGTATTCACAAACAGGAGGTTTATTCCCATTGGGTAATATATACATAAATTGTTCCTCAGAAATATCTTAAAGAATATATTGCAGCATTTTTACCAGTTAACTTGGTATGCAAGATGGTATGAATACTGATCAAATTGCAGAACTGAACCTCTGTATTTTGGGAATGTAGTGAAAGTTAACCACGATTGTCATAATTAATTTGCTATGTATTTAGTCATATGAAGTGTGAAAGAATTTAAGAAGTCTATGGAAACTTTTTGTTCATATTTCAGATCTTTTAACTTCTTTTTTTCTAGAACCATATCTTTTCAGCTATACTTTTCTTCAAACAGCCCCCTGGGCCAAGGGAAGCTTTTAGGGACTGTGGAAGGAAGTGCTCTTGTCTGTCCAAAGCAAAAGCTACCATGCATGCTTGCTCCCAGTTTTGCAAGCATTTGTTCAAGTACTTGCATGTTGCTAATTTGTATGCTGCTAATGTGTGCATATCTGGGGAAGGTGGTTCAAGTGTATCTCAGTATTAGAACAGACGGATTTAAGTTTTCTGAGAAGAACAGAGTACTATTCTGGTTTTAGCAATAGATTTTACCTCTGAATGGGAAGAGAAGTGGATTTCATAGTAATGATTTCTGTTTCTTAACCATTTTCCAACTGGTATCAGTAAAATTCGTTAAAGTGTGTGGGGTTTTTTTGTTTTTACTTTGGTTTCTAGAGAAAACAACTTATTGTCTTTATGTCAATGAGCATGCTTTAGCTTCTAATCACAACCAGAGCTGAAGATATAAAATGGTGTAGTGGTCCATCAGTATTTTTATACAACACTGCATCAGACTCTTCTAGCTGATACAGATTTTTGCTCTTCAGATTTACAAATCACTGCTTCAGTAGGACAGGCACAGCAGTGAAGGGGCAAGAGCCTGTTGTATCTCATCAGTTAAAAAGAGAATTATTTACTGCCTGGCATATGACAATATTTAGTGCCCAATTCAATTTAAAAGAAATAATTTACAAATAGTTTTGTTTTCTGTCTTTTGGCATGGAACTTATCCATTGTAATCCATTCTTTATTCAAAAAGCCCTGAGTTTAATACCAGTGCTCATAGAAGGCTGTAAGATTGTATGTACAAAGGGATGGGAGAGAATGAAAACAAGATGAAAAGTAGTCCATATCTCTAGAAGATATATTTTTGATTTAAAAAATAAAAGAAAGACTTTGTTCTTTTGTGTATTGTGCCTTTGTAGTAATTTTTCAAAATTAGGCTCTGATGTTTGCAGTAGATTTTAGTGGAATTTCCGTATTGCATGCAGAAGAGAGAATATGCAAAGTATATGTGTGCGCATGAGTATTGATTTATTGCAGCAAATTACTTTAAAGTGTTAAAATTGTACAAATAAGACCTAGTCCCGTAACTTAAAAGGGAGGGGCAACAAAAGGTTTCACTGCTGTAGATCCATAAGAAAGAATGAAGGGGGAGAAAAGAATTTCTGTCTGTTTATGTTGTTTTGGTGTCCAGTCCCTCCTCCCCTTGCTAAATGATGCTGGTTAGTTTATATGCTTTGGTTAAGGAGGTAGGCTTGATGTTGCTCATGTTCTAGATGCAAGTGTTTGTGAGGTAGGAGCAGACATCTTGTTTGAGGTCACAAAAGACAAATTCTGTTTCAGGATTCTAACTCTAAATTTTTTTCTGTCCTCTTAGTTCCTTTCTTGCCCTGTGAAAAACTCGTTTAAAAAAATCAAGTGGAATCCATTTGTGCTGTCAGCTTTCTATGAGAGAAAATAATTGTATTGAGAGATAGAATATTGATCTCAGTGACTATCCCAATATGTAAAACATTCACTGACATATCTGGTGTATTTCCAGTCTGTTCTTTACAGGCAAGATCACACTTCTTGCATTTTACTTAAAATAAATAATAGTTTAAAGAAAATAACTCCCCTTCACACACACACCTCCTCCCCCCGCCCCAAGGAATGACAGCATTAGTTAAGATCAGCTACACTGTCTTGAGGAAGCAAGTGAGGGAGTTGGGAACACATCCACTGTATCTCTTGTGTAAATAAGGTTTTTGATTGTTTTGATAGGAGATAATTGCTTAAACATGACAGTTAATTTATGTTTTGTGTTCCAGCATAGAAGCTTCAGAGAAAGTGTGTTACAGCATGTACAGCTGACTTTATTTTAAATTTTCTTAACTTTATACAAAAGCATTTTTATCTCAGCTTGAAATACAGTAGTTTATGTATTTTTGCAGTATGCTAATACAGCGATCTGTGCAATGAATAGAATCTTGGTTTTAAACTTATTTTAGAAGTTATTGGCAATGACCATGCCTTTGCTAAATGAAAAAAAAAAAAAAAAAAACAAAACAAAATTGGGGAAAGGTAATATTTAGCACCTGACCTTTAGTATACAGGGTCGGTATATTTTAGCTGAAATCAGCATGGCCAAACAATGAAAACTACAATAGAATCTATTTTGTATCAATCGCATATAGATAGATTTGGTTAAAAGACATTTTTAACATCTGTTTATTGGATGTATTCATTTGATACCTAGGCTCAGGTGATATTTGATACATAGTATTTGATACATAGTATCCAACATCAGGTATTAAAAATTATTCATAGTATATGATTAGAAACAAATATATTTTTCCTTCATAATAAACCCCATAGTAATCTGGCCTCAGGCAATAAGCAGGCTATTAGCTTTTAGTGAAATAATAAGCAAATGAATAATAGTATTTACAGTTCTGGCTATAAAAGAAGAAAACCAGATCCTCACCGTTAGTCTGCCTGAATCAGTTCTCAGGTTTTGGTGTTTGACATAAAATTTAAATGAAGCAATTGAATTGTAACATAATGTTGCTGCACCTCACTCTTAAATTGTGCTTGTGCTCAGAGTGCTTTGAATAAACTCAGAATCTCCATGGAATTGATACTGTGTGATTAAATTAATAAGAATGTAACAAATTGCTGTATATTTGGTCACACTTTGGGAACAGAAAACATCTGAAGGGAGCAAAACAAGCAATTGAGCTGCTGTGGTGTCTGTTTCTTGTAGCCCTTTGCAGGAGCTCTGTCTCCCTCCTTCAGCATGGCCTGCTAGATGGGGAATGCTAGTGCTCTGGGCAGCCCTTATGTTGCGTAGTCAATATGTTGAGGGTCAGCTATTCACTAAATGCCCTGCCTCACTGCTCTGCTATTAGATAGCGCCGTATTTAGGTTTTAGAATGAATTTTAAATTTGAGCTTTGACCATCTTTCAGCACCTTTTTGCAAGTGTGGTGTTTGTTGTTAATTTGCACTTGAAAAGATACTCTAAAGACTCAGCATGCTTTATCATTATTCATAGCAACAGAAATCTCAGAGATAATAATGTGGTCCCTTTACAGAAACACAGGCAGCCAAACACCTACTTACGAGGAACACTTTTACTATTTGATCATTATGAGAAACCTAGCCTTAATGAATCTTAAGACCCAAAGTGATTGCATGCAGTAGAACAAGTCCAAGGAGAGGTGCTAAACTTGAGAAAACATTGATAACTTATGCCCCCTGTCTAATATTCATCAGTTTGAATTTCTGATTTTTTGCCATAGTCCATGACTCAGCCAGTGACTGTGATGGGGCAAGCTGCTCTGCATAATCGGTTTTGAATTCCTGGTAGTTCATTATGCTGGGGAGAGCTTGGTGGCTCTCCTTTCTTTCCCAGTGTGCAGTGAACATGGTGTCAGCAGAGGCACACTAACTGAGAACAGAGCACTTCGGCATTTGGGGAACAAGCATAACTTAACCTTACTGTGCTCATCTTGTAACCATGCTATGTGTGAACAAAAGTCTTAGTATTGGGTATAATGGAATTTTATAATATCATAAAAAGTGAGTTTAATTTATTTGATTGCTGCTATGGCAGAGATCCTGAAACATCACCTCTGCTGCTTTTCCTGAATAAATTTATTCTCCTGGAGTTGTAGGTTTTGGTTACTGGCTTGAAAGCTCTGTGCAAATGTCAGAGTGGTGCTGTATATTAAAATATATTATTATTCCTCTTGGTACTGTGGCATGATGTATCTGAAGTAAAAGATTTTTAAAGGCACACATACATCATCCTGAGAGACAGATTTTTGCAAATCTGTCTCCATTTACTCTCATTAGTATTAAATCAGTACAATTGATAACAAATGTCAAACTGTAATGTTTCTGGTGAAGCAAACCATCTGCCTGTTTTGCAATATGAACATTTATGCTTACAATAAGTATACTTCAACAACTGTGCCTGAAATACCAGGTAGTAATGTCTGTTATTTGAGGTCTCTGAATACATTATGCATATTGGAACAGTAATTGGTTCCATGCTTTCTGGCAAATGTAGTTATTAAAAGAGATTTCTTTCTGTGGATTGCTCGCCTCCCTTGAAAATGCCGCCTCTTAGTCCCTGCTTTATTTCCCTGTAATTTTGTTTCTTATCATTGTATTTAGTTTCCAAACTAGCCTCTCTTTGAATAACTGAAATTTGTGAAGTTTGCCAGTCTACCAGCAAGAGTAATATTGTGATGCTCAAACATAACCATGTTGCTATCAACTCTACCAGTTTGTTTTGACAGATTATTTTTTTTTTTAATTGAAAGCAATCACTAACCGAACTAAAAGAATACAAATACCTGTGAAATTCCTCCATTAAAGGACTGCAGTATAACTTGATAACTTGCTTTTTTTTCTGCAGGGAGCAATGGGAAGTGAAAGTTGAATTGTATTTCAGGTGACACAGTTGTTCTTCCCATATGGATGCACATGTTTTTACTGGGATGGATGGAAGCTAAGAGGCTTCAGTCTTCTCAGCTTTCCCTAAATATGACTTCTCCAGCTTTCCCTAAATATGACTTCTTCACATCAACAGTTGAAATCTGTGTATTTTTAGCCAGACAAATTGGCTACCAGTTCTTGGTTCACATTGCCACTCTGTGTGCCACATGCTGTGAAAGTGGATTGAAGCCACCAAGTTCAGGGAAGCTGCTGTGAGCATGTTCCTGCTCACCTCCAGCCCTGCAGGAGGCATGCTGCAACCACAAGGCCTGATGTGGGAGAAGCAGGGAAGGGTTTGGCACCGGCCCATTTTATGGATGTGCTGTTACACAGGGCAGTTGCCCAGATAACGGGCTATACTCATCTGGATAGGTCATTTAATTAGTAATAGAGCTTCATCAAGATTACTAGTAGATGAAGAGATGATGAGATGCGTGCCTGCTGTCCCTAGTTTTCCTCAAGAGGAGACGCTTCAATGTGTTTGTGGCTGTGGAAACTCTTGAGACTATGGTGCAATACAGGGATGTTAGGTTGTTTGATTTTTTTTTTTTTTTTTTTTTGAGAACAAAATTAGAACGCCTAAAAGGAAACTGGGAAATTGCGGTGTATTAATAGCAAAGCTGCGTACATTATGCAGACGTTTCCATCCTTAAGAAACACTGTAAATAAAATAAGTAAAAAAGACGCTGGCTGTGTTCTTCATTCTCTTTTATAGCAACCTTTTCAATTTAAATGTGAAAGGATTGTTAACACTATGTACTTCTAATTGATAGAGAAGGTTTGCTGAGCTATTGCTAGTGGTACATAAACTGATCCATGTATTTACTAAATTTCTTTTAAGGTGTGATCATTCTCCATCGTGATTTGAGAGTGAAAGCTAAGATAATTGATCTGTTCTTTTGATTTCTCAACATCAAATTTCTTGAAATAGTATTTGATAAAAAAAACCCTTTGTTTTATTGCAGGGTTGTTTTTTGGTTGTTTTTTATTTTGGGATTATTTTGAGGGGGTGTGTCATTCTATTGCTGATTTCAAATACTGCCAAAACTACTTGAGTCATATCACACTATGTTTTTAACAAGTTTTTTGGTGGTTTATTCAGTGTTTTTAGAGCAATATGTTACATTCCTAGTTTTCATGCTTGGCTTGGAAACCTGCACTGTTTAAAAATTGAAAATAAGCAATATTCATTCATACATTCCTTTATCTACTTGCACTGCAAAGTTTCTTTGAGTATTATGCTGAGTAGTTACGTGTGTTACTTGTAGTCATATGTATAGTGTATGTACTTGAGCATTTGTTTATGTACTGAATGGTAGATTTTTTCATAAATACTTAGCATGTTTTGTCTTTGGCAGTTGAAGCAGAGTTAGAAATCTGTCCTGTAAAATATCTGTGTTTCCAGTTTATACACTGAGTCTTGGCCTGACAATAAAATAGTGATGTCTTGTGTACTGAACATGAACATTTCTGGGATGCTTCAAATCATCTAGGTTTTTAAGCAGAGGAATTTTGTCAGTGAGAAAAATCAATTGAGCAAAATTTTGATTCAGATTCCTCTAGTTCTTGACGTCATGATGCTAAGCAGAAAGTCTGGTAGCTCACATGCAGAGTTAGTCTTACAGTAAAAATGAAGGTCTGCAAGTTCTGCCAGGTTTTCAGTAAGTAAATATTCAGCAGATCTGTCATTTGATGTTGAAGAATATAAAAGGCAGCAGACACAAAACTGCAGCAGGTTTGAAAGCGGTAATGCTGCTTCAATAGAAATAAAATATTTTACTTCACAACAATAAATCATATACATATCCTCATAGAGCACTTAAATGTAATCATATTAGGGTGTTATATTTTAATGTGCTCTATATTTATGTGCATATGATGCATTATTGTGACTTAAACCATTTTAATCTTCATTTATTATCTTATCTTCCTCCCATTTCTTACTCCCATTTTCCTGATCTCAGTAGCAAAAAGCCTGTTTCTGATACTCCATTTTCTTACTTCTTTGGAAGGCAAAGTTTTGCCAAAAGGATGCAGGAGTTTTCAGTTTTATAGGCCTGCTTGTTAAAATGTTCTCTGTTTAGTTAATGTAAAAGCTGCAAGACTGGGGTGCACTGTCCTGTCTTGACATCGAGACCATGGGAAGGACATAGTAAACATACATATGCCCTAAATAGATCTCATTTGAGTTATGTGAAGCTTAGAACCTAGATCTGTTCTCCAGGCTGTGGAATTAAGCATTCCCCAATGTTCAGCCAATATCTAAACAATTAAAAAAAAAAAAAAAAAAAAAACCCACATAAATTTGCTGTTAGTTAAGACTTATTCTTTACAAAATAATTTTGTCTTACTCTTTTAATATGTTTGAGCAAGTTGGTAATATCATTCTCGCATTAATCATTTTGTACTGTTATATATGCTTGTTAACTATTTATATCACAAGTGTTTCCTGTGATGAAAATTGGGTTTCTTCAAGCAATAAGCATATTCTGTTGAATCTAGTTCAAGAGAAGCAAGAGGATAATCTAGGAACTGTTCAGACTCTGAGAGAAGAAAGTTTGGCATACACTGAGTTGCTAGTTAGTCTTCAATTTTGGTTTATTCGTGAAATATATAGCGCCAATTATAGCTGATATGTGCTGACAATTGATATTTTCACTTTACAATTCTATCTAGTTAAGTAATTTAAATAAGTGAGTAAAATGTACCCAATACCTGGAGTGAGCTTGCCCTCCTGCTGCTTTGCTTTGTAAAAGTTGGCTTGACTGTTCAGTGAAGAAAAGTTTTAAATGTTGTTATCTACAAAAAGGCCTGATATAAATTTTTCCAGCTAAGGAACATTTTTATCATGAATTGTTTGGTAGTGAAAAGAGATACTCAATGTTAGATCTTACTCATAGTCTTTTCCAAAATACTTAAGAAATGATATTTGAGATAGGATAATGATGATTGCCCTGAGGAACTCTGTGCAGTCTCTTGTGTGCAGCTATTCTTTCATTTTCTCCTCCCTGTGTAACCACTATGCTTCAACAAATCTCTCATCCGAAGGCCTGCCCTATCCTTTTATTGTGGACGTTTTTCTACACATCTCTTAAAATATAGGAAGGTGTGTATTTGTTCACTTCTTGCATGACAAGACCTTTGCTCTCTTGAGTCCCTCTCACACGGGTCACTTCTTGGCCATCTGCTCTTTCCTATATACCATGTCTAAACTATACTGCTGACAGTTATGTGCTTGTGATTCTCAGTTATACATATTTCTTGACACCTCTAATGACTCTTCTCTATTCTTTTTGCCTGCTTGTGTTGGCTTTCTCTCTAAATACTTCACATGGATGTGTTTCTCCTGGGGACACATCAACTGTTCTGGTAGTACAGATGCTATTTAGATTTTCCGTGAATAACCTCGGTATCATGTTTGATCCTGAACTTCTCAACTGATGCTTTTACTCTACCTGCAAATCTCATTTGCTGTATATAACACTGGCTTTTTTTTTCTTAGTACCTTGTGGTCTGAACTTCCTCTCTTGACAGTTTAATTTTTTTGTATTCTTCCTCTGTCTCAGTATTTGCTGTGTGTGAAAGAAGCATTCATTCTTTTTCTAAGTGTCCTATAAGTCATCTGGCTTCCAATTAATTTCAGGGATGAAACCATTCTCTCTTACTCAAAATCTAAAAATATGTCATCTCTTATTTTGCTTTTGGTGGAGCACAGATCTTAGACGAGTCAAGCATATTTTAATAGGAGCGTGCGTCATATATTGCTTCAAGGTAATTTTTAGCCTGTTTTCTTCCAGCTACTCTATCATGTAACTTGGGTGTATGTTTTTCTTAAAACTTAATTTTTAAAGTTGCTTGGGGTTGCTTTAGTATGTTTGATTTCAAAGGGTAAGTATGCTTACTTTGAGTCATATGCGATATGCATACAGTCCTTCAGATTTTGAAGAACAGCAAAACCCAAAGTCCCTCAACTGGCATGACTCTTTAGGGTATTCATGCATGTCCAATGCTGAGGTCCTTGGCTTGTTGTCTGGTTTAGGCAGTCTCTTAGATTAAAAACAGCAGTTCTAGAGGTCTAATGATTAAAAATAAAGTGTGTATTACTGCTTCTACATTCCTCTATATAAAGATTCAAAATGCTTGGATCCACTTCGGGCAGGATGCAAATGTCCTTTATCACTCTGTTGCCTATAAGCACTTCTGAAGCTGTAGAGATTGTGCTCGAACACCCTTATTAGAATTGCGCATGTGCTGCTCACTGGGCAGCCTAAGAGGGCTGCTGTGATGGTTGGTGTGGTGACTACTCACAGTTAAGTCTGCAGCTGATTGTTTTGACTTTAAATCAGTATTTACTCCACCTGTTTTCAGCCCGAAGTTTCTGTTCTTTGAATGATTTCTGAATTACTGTTACAGATCATTTTCCAGACCCAAGACAAAGAGTGAACGATTTGTAATCTGTTTTGATTTGTTCCAGTGCCAAAGGAAACTAGTTAAGACTCAGTCTACAACCCCCCCGTGACTGCGTTTTGTGCTGAGTTGTATCTCTTTCCCTGTATTTTGTAATTTAAAGTTCATTCCCAGCTTGCATTTGGTGTGGACAGTTATCATGTTGGGTATGAAACTCATGGGTATGTAAGTGGGGTGGCAATTCATGAACATTTCAGCTAACAGTGTGAAAGGCAGTTTAGCAGCTCTTTGTTTCTGATACTAGAGACAGTCACAAGATGCACTGTGTTGTTCAAAACTACATATAGTGTAGGCTAGTTTATAGTGTATGTGGCTTGGATGTTGAAACCTGGGGAAAGCTTCAGGGAAATCTGGGAACTGCTAGACAGTGTCAATCCAGAATGTCGATTATAGCAGTAGGGGTGATTCAATATGTCTAGTTTGTTTTGCAGTTGAGGCTTTTATGTTCAAGCAGCACTGGGCACTGGAGCTTTATGATACTTCTGCTGCTGTCTACATGTGTATCTGCTGGTCTGCTTGCAGAGCAATCTGTTGCTGGTCATGGCTGAGAGCATGAGCAGGGACTAGGCAGTACAATTACCTCCCATGAAGCATGATGTTGAGACTTCGGGTGTAGAATCTCACTTCAGGATTTAAGGATGCACAGAGCCATTTTCACTTATGTCTAAGTCAGCCCCATTTCATGAGGGACAACAGATATACTTTGGCCATCAGCAGTAGGGTACTTTTCCATGGGAAATGCAAAATTTTCCTCAGGCTGATCTATTCTTGCTGGACGGTGAGCAGGTACATACATAAGGCTGTAAGGAAAGTGCTTACTTCTCACTGTCCATGTGCCTGTGTATATGCATGGAAGCTCACTGATAATTTTTAAATCTCTGTTTCTGATGGGAACAATTAGTCCTTCACTAAGTAAAAGTGATGACATTATTCATGTCCAGAAAGGTGCTTTTCTCTGCTGTGGAGAATATCCTTAGTCCATTGTCACTATGCTGCACTATCTAGTTGAGAGAGTAGTGTGTCAGTGATACAGTTGCAGGTTTGGGGGAGGAAGATGTGTCTGTCTTTTTTTCATTCCTTTTTTCTCTCTGTCCCTTTGACCTTATTTCTTCCTTTCACTTGCTTCCATTTCTTGTGCTGAAATGATGATCAAGACCCTTGTCTACCAGTATATCAGGAAACAACTGCAAAGCCTATGTGCAGGGCAGAGGCAGGCTGATGTAGGTACTGCCTAGCCATAACCTGCAGGCATGATGAAGCAAACCCAAGACAGTTCTTTCTTTCCTCCTCATTTTTCATTCTTGCTTTTTCCCTGTGATAGTTGTTCTTCACAGTCAAGCTGGCGCATCATATAGATAGATCAAGGTCACCCTCTCTTACTGTGGGACTTAGATGTAGTGCTGGCTGCCAAGCTCCCCTGGCTGCTTGCGTTGCTCTTACCCAGTGCCTGGTGTTTTCCTGGGAACACATTCTTTCTGCTTCTGGTTTGTTGGTGGCAGGGCTGCAAGTTCCAAGCTTTGTTGGTTACCATCACTTTGTCATCAATAGTGTAAGTCTTCTCAGCTCTAGAGTAGCCACTGTTGTCCCTCACTTTCTACTATGTGGACAAGAGATTTTCCTACAGCTAGCAGCTGTGTACGTTTCATGTGTTTCCATCTGCTGGGATGATGATATTGTAAACAGTATCACTGCAGAAATGTCCAGCAGCTGTGCTCTGAACAGTGCTCAGGGCTTGGCAAGTGTTACTTGGAGTGCTCTCAGTTAAAAGACATGTCAATGTTATTTCACATTCACAAAGTTAAAAGTGTTAAGTGGCTGTGACATATTGAGGGAGGCTGAAGGACTGTGATCTACACCTGGGCACAGGTAAGAGAGAGGGATAAGTCTGCTCCAGCATAGACAACAGTACTACAACAGGATGCTTAGAGAATCTTAGTATTCTTGATGCTTTCTTGAGACCAAGGTCAACAACTATCAAACACTCCATGTTGATACAGAGAAGATGTTTTTTAAAATCTACTATTTTTATGGAAACAGTAAAGCTTTAATAAAGGAAAAGTGACCTGGCTGATAATTTTTTGTCACAATTATGCTATTAGATCATCATCAGCTTTTCTTTGCTCTCCATTGCCACCATAGTTGGTGTTAGTCTTCATGCAAGAGACTCATATAAACTCTGAAGCAGGATTCATACAAAACATAAATGTAGCAAATATTTGTAGTGATGTGAACTTATTAATAAAGAACAACAAAATGCTTGTATTAAATCAATGGAGGAACCTGTAAGCTTAGGAAATCTTACATACATTGTCTTTCACCTGGCCTGTCCATGCATGCTTTGCTTATAAGGCTGCTGTAATGTAAGTACTTTGCTAGATTGTTCATGCAAAATACAAAACTCCAAAGAAGTGTTGCTTCAGATGTATGTTTTACAGAATATTGATGAAATAAAGAAACTAAAAATGACATTTTTCACTCTGGTAAAATTCTGCTTGGCTCCCCAAATGTAAGAATTGTTCTTTTCAAGGAGACCAAACATATATGTATTTCTCTTAAATCATAGTCTTGTGGTTTGTCCATTTCCATCACATTTCAGCTTGAAACCTGTTTGGGCAGGGATAATAAGATACACTACGACTTTACTTACTTTGTACTAAATTTCACTTTTAAGTTTATAGATAGTTTTAAAAGCTCTCTCCAAAGTTCAAGATGCACTTTGCAGAGTATTGTTAAATAGATTAAATCCAAACACAAATAGGTTTTGTTGAATTGTGGGTTTGATTTTTTTTTAATGTGAAATTTCTCCATTAGTGGTAAAAATAATACAATAGTGGAGAAAATATTTGTAGTTAGGGTAGGTGGGGAGGCAGAAGGCATCTGGACAGAAAGTGAATCTTGCTACAAAGATTTCTCAACACAGTGTTTTTCTACCTTAGAATTAATACAATGAATTCACCAAAATATCTTAACTAGAGCTGTGGTGATGGTTGTCTCTTTAAAGATAGGTATTGATAAGAATCCAGCACTTACAAATTAATTATTCTTTTTTTAATCTTGCACTATTTTCAAAATTAAGATTGATTTGATCTGCCAGCACGTGACCTTTACAAATCACAACACTACTTCATCACTTGATCCTTTTTCTGAAGAAAAACTACTTAGATCACAGAGGTACCATCTATTATCTTGGAATCAATACATTCCTTGTAAAATCTTCTACTTTCCATAAGTTGCTGTAAAGGAAAATGTGTAATATGGAAGTGATATTGTTTAGGACAATTGTAGTGAACAGACAATTTGATAAATGTATAATATTTAAAACAAAACACTATTAGATTTGAGAAGTCAGATATTACAAAAGTTATAAGGAAGAGATTTTATTTTGGAAGTATGAAGATGCAAATATGTTTTCAGTGGCTCTGATAGTTATTTTTATTTTGTATGTCTGAACAAGCAGTATACAACTGTAAACCATCAGCATTGCATGTTTGATAAATATGATTTTTAAGCTAAATGAAATAATTTATGCATGTGAAAAATCTTCACTTACCTATAAGTTTTCAATATTTTTCAGATATTTCCCAAGTCTTGTTTTTCTGACTTTACCCAGGAAAATGTGTGCTTTAACTGTTGTTAATAGTGTTACTATATTTAAATGTGTTATTTCTTGTATATACACTGATTCAGGTCTACATTCAGTCTTTTTCAAGTATATATAATGGCATTTGAAAAAAAAAAAAAAAGAAAATCACAGATAACCTACTGTTTGTTCATGTGTTTTTGTCATAAGGATGACTTCAAGATACCAGTTTTAACCAATTTTGATGGATTGTCCTGCTGAGTTATGCAGCAGTAGCTGCATTAATGCTATAAACCTCAATGAAAGAGTAGTTGCAACTATTGGCAATATGTTTATTTTCACTGAGTTCTTGTTGTGGTTTAAGCCCAGCTGTAACTCCCCCCTCTTTCTTCCTCCCCACTTCTGGAGGCAAAGAGAATTGAAAGAATGTAAATCCCATTTACATTGAGATAAGAGCAGTCAAGTAATTAAGGTATAACACAAACCACTGCTGCTACCATCAACAGTAATAACAAGA
>JAOEHX010057765.1:0-10045 GCA_025448015.1 Bolborhynchus lineola
CTTGGAGTATTGTGTGCAGTTCTGGTGTCCTCAATATAAAAAGGACATGGAACTGTTGGAACAAGTCCAGAGGAGGGACACGAGGATGATCATGGGACTGGAGCACCTTCTGTATGAAGATAGGATGAGAAAGTTGGGGTTGTTCGGCCTGGAGAAGAGAAGGCTGCATGGAGACATCCATAGCCGCCTTCTGGTATCTAAAGAGGGCTATAGGGATGCTGGGGATGGACTCTTCATTAGGCACTGTAGTGATAGGGCAAGGAGTAACAGGTTAAAACTTAAACAGGAGAAAGTTAGATTGCATATAAGGAGTATGTTCTTTACTGTAGGGGTGGAGAGGCACTGGAATGGGTTGCCCAGGGAAACTGTGAGTGCTCTATCCCTGGGGTACTCACGGCCAGGTTGGACAGAGCTTTAGGTGGCATGGTTTAGTGTGAGGTTGGAACTGGGTGATCTTAAGGTCTTTTCCTGCCCTAACTATTCTATGATTCTATGAATCTATAAAGCTAAAAGGGGCAAAGGAAAAAACAACCAAAAGCAAACCAAGCAGTAATGCACAATACAGTGCTCTCCACCCACTGACCAATTCTCAGCCTAACCCAACAGTGGAGTACCCCTTTTGCTAGTTTGGGTCGTCTTGACCCTGCTTCCTCCTGGCATCTTGTGCTTCTCCTCACTGGCAGAGAATGAAAGACTGAGAAGACCATGACCTGGGTAAACACTACTTAAGAACAGCTAAAACATGGGTGTGTTATCAACATTTTTCTCAGACAAAGCAAAACCACAGCACTGCAGCATCTACTAGGAAGAAAATAAACTCTATCTCAGCCAAAACCGTGATGGGCATAAATAAGGATAAATATTTGCTGAGTAAAAGGGATTGGAACTGAAACAGAGTGAGATATTTGATATTCAGCTCTATTGGTTTGTTATATGTGTTTTGTCAAAGATAGATTCCCTAAAGAAATATATCCATTATTATAGGGAATGAAAGGAAATTGTGAATGTTTTCATACAGCTATGAAAGTTGGAATAAATGAGAAAAGATTCAATTACCTCGTGCTGTTTAACTAGGAAAACACCAATAAAACTTCTTTGGTTATTTTTGTGCAGGGTTTTGATTTGTTCTACAAAAGTGACTTGTATATAATCATGGAATTCATCTCTGTTTTGGAGAAGAGTCTTGTTAGCCCTTAGGAGGAATCCAAGGTGTGGGAAAATGTACATCTACAGAAGTGAAAGATGTTAAATGGAATTTACTGGCTAGAGCACTGAAAATACTACAGAAACAAATTAATAATATTTTTGTGCTTGTTTTGCACATATGAAGACTTAACATTAATATTTTTTTCTTTAGAACATGAAAAAGTGACTGGATGAATTCATGGTAGAAAATCAACCAAAGACCACTGAATGCATGGAAAACTCTCAGCCCCAAATTACTATTTTGCAGATATAGTGTAGATACCAGACTCAAACACTTGCAACTTGCCACCAGTGAGATGGAGATGTTGTCTAGCAACTTTTTTTGTTGTTTTAGCCAGCTCTTCTGCTAACTTTTTTTCCTGTTTCAAAGCCTAAAGGAGCAGAAGTGAGTCTGGTGTGTGGCAGCATTACATGCAAGCATACTCATTGAGACATTTCAGTGTATCAAAAGCATGGTAAAATTGATTTTGTATAAAGGCTTCTTGTACAGGTATACCACATACTCTATAGCTTCTTCCCGACTAGTGTTCTGAGAATGTACTTTATTGCCTGGTCACTTTATGCATGTGAGCCATAGCTTGGGGGAATGCTGAGCTTGCTGTTTATGCACTAGGCAGTCTTGATTTTTTCAGTCCATGTTCAGCAATTTTCAAACTATAGGTTAAGTATGCCTCCAACATAAGAAGGACATAGAGCTGCTGGAGCAAGTCCAGAGGAGGCCACAAAGATGCTCTGAGTGCTGGAGCATATTTGCTGTGGAGACAGGCTGAGAGAGCTGGACTTGTTCAGCCTGGAGAAGAGAAAGCTCCAGGAAGACTTTAGAGCCGCTTTCAGTGCCTAATGGGAGGATGAGAAAGCTGGAGAGGGGCTTTTTGCAAGGTCATGGAGTGATAGGACAGGGGATAATGGCTTTAAACAGGAAAAAGGTAGATTTAGATTAGGTCTTAGGAATTCTTTCTGTGAGGGTGGTGAGGAGCTGGCACAGTTTGCCCGGAGAAGCTGTGGCTGCCCTATCCCTGGCAGTGTTCCTTACCAGGTTGGATGGGGCTTTGAGCAACCTGCTCTAGCGGAAGATGGAAGGAGCATTGAAACTAGATGGGTCTTTAAGGTCCCTTCCAACCCAAAGCGTTCTATGATTCTGAGATTCTACACGTACAGTGATACGAACTTCACCTTTAAAAAATTGTTAGAAATGTTCATCTGGAGTTTTACCCTTGAAGAATTTCTGCTAGGCACTTTTGCCACTATGTGCACTTACTTTACCCTTTGCCAGTTACTGTTTAATGGGTTATGTCTAAATTAGTCCTGTGCACTGGCAGAGATGTCTGTGGGCATAAGTCTAGTTAGAAACAGCGACTCAAACACTGCCTTGAACTTTGAGACTGGGAGGAAGCGGGAGAAGAAGGATGATAGTTGCTCAGGCTTTCCCTTTTCTCTTTATGGAAGATGTTAGAGATACCAGGTCCTGAGTTCAGTGGATCTCATTAACATGCATACAGTTCTGAACTAAATTAGTTCATAGTTCCAAATATAGAATTTTCTCTGGTACTCTTGTACATGTTTGTATAGTAGTTCTGAATCAAGACAACATCTATCATTTTCTTTGTAGGAGGTTGTACGAGTATTTGTATGTATCACTCTGTATGTGTCTGTATTTGGATGAACATGTAAAGAACCAAGGTCTGCCTTGGAGGTAAGGGAAGAGAAAGTATAGTTGTCTGGGTATATGACCTGTGCAGTAAAAGAAACTGATCCCTGGCCTGTTTGCTTGATGAGAATTTGCAAAGGTGGAGGGACACATATGTCAGTGGACTGTTACTGTATTTTGTACAAAGTGTATGCATTTTTTGTTTCTGAGTCAGGAATCTGATAAAAAGCTCTGGGAATGTAATATAGTGTAATCTCACAGGGCTTTGGTTGGATGGAAAACACAATGGAGAAGAGGTCCAGGTCTGAGATGGAAACTCCTAAGGGAGGGTGAGAAATGAACTCCGCAAGAGCCTCACCAAACATACTTTGTTAAGAGCTTGATCCCAGTGAGAGTGAAAGAAGGCAGTATGTCCCCAAGGAATAACAGACAAATACAATTGATTAACTGCTTATTTAATTCATGCATTTAATCAGCAAAAGATTTGAATACAAATGTTAAAAGAAATTTTGTAGACAAATGTTCAGTAAATGGCTTAAAAATAAATTTACTTTTCAGGAATGAAGTACAAAAAATATTATTCTGAAAGAGGTAGTACTGCATATCTGCAAGACAGTCTTCAAATTTTTGATCACCCACCAGTGTTTTGGAAAAGAAATGAGTGTCAATAAGCTTGACATTTGGTTAGTTTAAATGAGAAATCATTGCTAAAAGCTGAGATAATAATAAGATAAAGCTTTTTATTTCTTTAAGTCCAACTCATTTGTTTTATTTAATTGAACTTTAATCCATCTGTACTTCTTATCATGTAAAATAAAAAACCACTGCCTTAGAAACATTAAATTTGAAGTTTTCACTTAGAAAACCACCAATTCCAGTGGCTTCAGTCAGCCTGACTCTTACAAAAAAAGATATCTCTTTTCTGATTAGGACTGGAAACAGAAAACGTGTTTTAAATTTTGGCTGACCTAACCTCCAAAATGCTACTAATTTGAGAAATTTTGAACAGTCTTCTAAGGTTTCTTCTGAGAATGGCAGAAATCTAAAAGAGAGCTTTCAGAATCCTGATGGTGGAATTTAATTTATATTAATTTAAATTAATTTAATAAATGAATGAATTTTTACTCACTTCAAAAAATCCTAACTTATATCAGGGAGTTTGAACTAGATGATGTAAAAGTCCTTTCCAACCCTAACTGTTCTATGATTCTATGTAAGCTTTTTTATGTATGTAAGCTTTATTTATGTAAAAAGATGTCACAGTGAGAACAAAGTCAGAAAGAGTGTTATTGGGAAAGAGTGAAACACTGGCAATGTTTATGAGAACAAAAAAGAAATAGTAGCCATTGTGAGCCTCAAATTTAGAGTAGTTGTATTTTAACTTCTGGTTTCAGCCCTGTCCTCAAAGCTTATTCTCCACCTTGTGCCTAGTTTAACTTCTTTTCCTTTCCTGCTGGTGTGTGGCTCCCTTATTGATGAGCAAAATAGTTCTTAGCAAAACATTTTAAGCTGTAAGACTGGACACCTCTCCGTAGTGTCCAGTAACATATTACCCAGAAGCTATGTACAAAAGAAGCTCTATGGACTCAGGATATTCAAAGCTTTGATTAATTTAAAAATAACCAACCAAAGAAAATACCCTTAGACAGCGAGCCAAATACCATTGGCATTTGAAGTATGGAGGTGAGAAATTAGGGTGAGGAACAAACCATGCAATTCAAGGGCACAGTCATTAAAAAAAAAAAGTAATGCTTAAAGCCAACATCTCTATATTTAATTTCCTGATGACACATCTTTGTACACTGTCTGTTGCATAGAGAGTCTGTTCAGGGTGAAGAACAGTCTGAAGTAAGCTGGGAAAATTTGATGTCCAAACTTATCATGATGGGTGGTCAAACTGTAAGGCCTGGATTCATCTGTCCTCAGCTGAGGCACTTTTCTAAAGCTTCTGACCATAGAAAATGCATGAATTTTGGTTTGTGCATGATCAGCATCTCTCCATCGTAGCAGAGTGGAGACCACAGGAGGAAATCAAACACACACAGTTCACAGAATCATAGAATTTCTAAAGAATTTTAAGGAAAAATGCATCAACAAAAATGAAAATATGTGCCATGAGAGGAGCTTCTTTCCCTCTTAAATCTGTTAAGTAAGACCTGAAATAAGTTGCTAACATAAAACAGTCTTGAAGGTTCATCCACTGTAGCTTTTCCTTCTGAATCAACAGTGTCTGCTTCTGAGTCTAATTAATGCCTAGAGGCATTGTGATCCTTCTGTTAGATTTTTATCTCCCATCCATTGCCTCTCAATGGATTACCACAGGTAGGTAGGCACAGGTGTGTAGGTCTGCTCCCAGCTGTTGACAACTCTGAGCTCCTTCAGATATCTCAGTTTTTGTCTGTCTTAATTGAGCAGCCATTGTCATCACTCCTTGTGTGGAGTTAATTTACTTTAATTTAGCTTCATTTTTCTTCTTTCTGCTTTTTCTTGTTTTAGGAGGCAGTGACTTCAAAAGTAGTAACTCCCCGCACAGAAGTTCTTCACTGAGTCTTCTGTAGGTTGAATACAGGTGCTTTTTAATCAGTTCCTAAGAACTCATATGTTTTCTTGGACCTAGCATTTAGTTCAGCTTGTATCATTTGACATTAACAATGCTACTATCCACTTATTAATGTTGGACAAAATAAGAAGTACTACGTAGTTACCTGTTCTTTCATAGCCCTACTCAATTCCCTTATTGTGTTCTGAAACAATCTAAATAAATCTATGCCAAGATTCAATATTTTTCACCATTTCACTTTCTTCTCTCTTTCAATAAACGTAGTAACAAAGAATCTTGATAATAATATTGCTGCTTAGTATACCCTATTAATCACTACCTTCTGTGCTTTGGCATGGTAATTATTTCAACATTTTCTTTCTTGTCATAACCAATCTTTGAAATACAGAGCATTTTCCCCCCATTCAAAAACCAGGACAACATACTTTCTGAAAAAGTTAATTTGGGGTGCTCTGGTGAAAAGCTTGTTAGATTCCAAATACACAAGATCAATCTGTTTCTTCTTGATTACCCCTATCTTGATTACCACAGTCCCTACGCAATCACAGATGTGACAGAAATATTGCAGTTATGTATGGTATCCCGTAGTAGGCTTGAAACACAAAAGTTGTTTCAATGGCCATATTGATTCAGTGGTGACAAGGTAAAATACAGGAAATTTTGTAGAGCAGTTTGTGGTGCTTTTTTTCTGATGAACAAATATATTGGAAGGATTTCATTAGTTCACCTGGGTTAGTTTGGTATAGTAACTATGTATTCTACAATCAAGCTTGTTTTATATTTAAAAAATACAGCTACCTACAGCTCCTTGTTGAAAACCTAGTGTGGTTAGGACAATACTAATAAGTTGGTTTTTAGCATTAGAAAATTGAAAGAGCATCATTAAGGCAAATATTACGGATTAATACTTTTTCTACATGGTGGCTTCAAATCTGCTGTGCTCATCATAGTTGTTGGAGTGAATTGGATGTGGTTTCTTCTCTTCTGGAACCTGCCGTGAAAATCAGAGAAGAATTCAGTTGGTGAGATATGGACTTTTGCCATATAAGGAGACCAAAGTGCACCAAGAATGTCACTGTATTTGTATATATTATGTTTCTGTTTATTAATGTTGATGCAGCCTGACAAGAACCACCAGTTCTGAATTCTGAGAGATGAAATAAGGATTTTCTTAATAGAAGAATTCCTTCACAGTGAGGTTAGCTATGAGAATTCAAAATTAATATCTGCGATTTTCAAAGAGCTCTAGAGGAATAAGGTGACTGCCTCTAATGATGCTATCAATGTCTCTTCCCATTACCTGATAAATATCACAGAATATTTCTGAGCACATTTAAGAACTTTAATATTCTTGACATTTTTATTAATTACATATGACAGCCTATTTCAGGTTTTGCCAGAAAACAGTACTTTGACTTTCCCAAGGTCAAAATAGAGAATGACTTGCAGAGCTGTCATTAATAATTTGTTTTTTTTTTTCTGATTGTCATTTCTACAGCTGATCTTTTGGCTCATAACTTCCCCTTAGACTGCAAACTCTCCCTGACCAAAAGCCAGATTGACTGGCTGGTTCATACTGGAATTTAATTAATGAAAACCTAACAAAATATCCTTCTGGTTCACAATATTTAATTTAAAGGGAATGTGCATCATGTATTTCTTCCTGAGTTTGTCCTGGCATAAAGGATAAAATTCAGATTTCCCGAACTAAGAACCTGTCATTGGTGTATAATGAAGGGAGATACAGAAAGCCTACAAATGGTACAGGGGATTTCTTAAGTTAGCCAGGAGGAAATATATGTCTGAGTTTCCTCTCTGCACTTGATTGTCATCCAAGTCTGAGATATATGTGGCACTCAACTGATCAAACTTAGGTCTGTACCGTACAGAGCTCTATATTTGACATTGGCAATGAAAGGTCTTTCATTATCAGTGGGGATTATAGATATTTTCAGGGTTTTAATTCATGTAGCCTAACACAGATCTGGAAGGATTCAGATCAACTGCAAACTAGAGCCATCTCTTCATAGAGCATAAAGGGGGCCTAACAGGGCTATTTCAAATGTACTTGTTTCTCAGCCCGTTGTTTGTGTCTTCATGCATAAAAAAATAGTGCTGGGGGGCTGTCTTTTTCTGTTAACCTCAGTGGTCAGATTGTTCAATGAGGAAGCATAAAAGCTTCTCCTTAGCTTAAGAGAGACTCACCTTACAAATACTGAAGAAGAGCTCTAAATTTCAAAGACTCACAGAATTGTTAGGGTTGGAAGAGACCTCTGGAAATCACCTAGTCCAACCCCCTGCCAAGGCAGAGCCACCTAGAGCATGTTTCATTTAGTATGAAATTCTAGATCGTGCTAGAAAAGCAGCATCATTTACCCAAAAATGCAAATAGCACATATAAACTACAGTATGGAATAGGATGCCTGTCACAGCAAGAGCTTAAAAGAGATGAAGAGTTCCACTGAGGTCTCAATTTTTTTTGATCTATTTCTGCTTCTTATCCAAGGTTGGTCCAACGTAATGGCATGACAAGCTAGCAAATCCAAAAAAGACCCTGAATGTAGTCTTGATAACTTCACAGCCTCAGCTAGAGAAGCATTTTTGAAAGTTGACTTATATGTGCAAACCACAAATCCGAAGAAAGTAGGACAGTGTGCCGTGTGTATTCCAACATAATGAAAATAAAGAAAGGTTGTATCTTACCTCCCAGAAAACAGAGTCATCAAAGCAGTTCTGGTCAGATATTTGTCCCAAAAAAGGTAGCTTTAGAATTCCACCTGCAGGAAAAGCAGCATCAGAAGTTAAAAAGAAGGACAAAATGCCCAAGTAAATGTTCCTCAGAGGTGCCATGGGGAGTCTTCTATATTTTCTGACTCATTTCCTAGTCTACAGAAATTCCCAACCTCCTGGTCGCTCATTAAGAGAGGTGATGAAGTTTTCTTCATGTCAACATGAATAAGAGCTTGTTTTTAACTGCTCAGACCTTTCCCAGATTTCAGACTGGAATTTTCTGTTTCAGCCGGGATTTTTGTTTGTAAAATTTCCACAATCACATGGAAATATGTGACACCTAAATGAATATGCCTTCTTCTAAAACTAGTTTCTGTTCAGAATTTTAAGAGAAGAATTTAATCCATAACATCTTACTATTCCTATATATAGAACACAATTTTTTTGAAGTATGTATTCTGCAAGATATCTAAGCTTCATTTGAAGACAAAATTAATGAAAAACTGTTTCCATATTTAAGTTTCTGCCAGTTTGCCATCATGCATTATTTCTATTTTTCTATTTTGTATTATTTACATGAAATTGTTGATACATTGAAGTTCTCCATTGGCAAAACTCTAAATTCACACATATTTCAATTGCTGTGTGTGTCATACTGACCTGTCAATGCTCCACCCACTAGTGCAATTCCAATTGTGCTGCCCAGGGCAGCAGCTTGCATACCAGGAGTTAAGCGGTTACCTCTCCTGAAAAGGGCAGAAAACCAAACCATTGGTAACCAAAAAGCCATTGCACTTTGAGACCCACAGTTGGTCTTTCTTACAACGTTTTACTTGCTGTCTGCTGGACAAGGTGGGTCATAGGAAAACATCAGCCATTACTGTGTACAGGACAGAAATCATGATTTTATTTTGGTTTTAAGTCTGCAGATGAAAACAAGGTCTTTTGAAAAGCTATTACTACCTTCAGTGCCTTTAGAGAATACGCTTCTTTGTCAAAAGACAAGTATTTTTTCTTTCTGGAGTCTTTTAAGTATAGTTGAAATAGCCCATTTTGCTAATTTTCTTGGAAATCTTACAGTTACCAGCAGTATAATTGTAGAATCGTACTAAAGATTCACCTGCATTTGAATGGTTCTGTATGCTGGTTTTTATGGTGTTTTAGATTTATTTTGCTTGAACTTTTAATTTGGAAGAAGCTTGGCATATAAACAGTGTGGTAAAGGCAAGATATCAAGAAGTGTTCTATTTAAATCAAAACACAATGTCTGACATCAAAGATGCAATTTCTGCAAAAAAAAAAATCATACTTAGATTCAAGGAGGGTGGATTATTCGGGTAAGCCTTCAAAAATCAATAGACTCCTTTCTCTTTTCTCTCTGTAACTCACCTATTTTCCTCGTTTATTGCAGTTACTACTATGCCAGCGATACCTCCCAATATTCCAGGTAACCCATGCAAATTATGAACTCCACAAGTGTCATGAATGTTCAACTTGGATGCCAACAAAGGCTGAAATGAGGAGAAAGATGAAGTTTATAGTGAGTTTATAGTCTTCCATTATCCCTAGAATGATATGCAAAAGAAAGTAGTGCAGAGATGTAAGAAACAATTAATTTAGCTACACAAAGTTTAGGTGTAAAACATGTTTTCTTTCCCTTCACTGTGAAATTGCTTATATGCAGGCAAACACAAGTCTGTAGGTACAAGGGTACAAATTTCCAAGCTGCCATCATAAATGTAATGGTACAAAACACAGGATGGTCCACTTTTCAGCCATTGCAGTGAAAGTTTGAAGAAGTGGCTAAGTAGCACATACATGCTTGTTCTGAGTCTGCTTGTCAGGTAATTTCTTCCAGAGTGTTTCTCCATCAGGAAATTCCAGTTTAATCAATTTTTGTC
>JAOEHX010057767.1:0-21836 GCA_025448015.1 Bolborhynchus lineola
TTATTATTGGTGGTAGCAGCAGTGGTTTGTGTTATACCTTAGTTACTGGGCTGTTCTTATCTCAACCCGTGGGAGTTGCATTCTTTCAGTTCTCCTCCTCATCCCTCTGGGAGTGGGGGGAAGGAAGAGGGGGGTGTGGGTGAATGGCTGTGTGGTACTGAGTTACCAGCTGGGCTTAAAGAATGACAATGCCCAAGGGATGGAATGCCATCCAAAGGCACTTGGAGAGGCACAAGAATTAGGCCTGTGCAAATCTCACGAGGTTCAACAGGGACAAGTACAGGATCCTGCACCTGGGGCTGGGACAACCCCTGATAGCAATATGGGCTGAGGGATGAGGGGATTGAGAGTACCCCAGAGAATAAAGCCTTGGGGTACTGTTGGAGGAAAGATTGTGTTTGAGTTGGCAAAATGTGCTTGCAGCCCAGAAGGACAATCATATCTTGGGCTTCATCCAAAGGAGCATGGCCCGTAGGTAAAGGGAGGTGATCCTGCACCTCTGCTCTGCTCTGATGGGATCCTAGCTCCAGTACTGCATCCAACTGTGGGGTCCTCACTACAGGAAAGACCTGGACCTGTGGGAGAGGGTCCAGAGGAGGTCATAAAAACGATCATCGGGATAGAGCAGGCTCCTATGAAGAAAGGCTGAGAGAGCTGGGGTTGTTCATATTGGAGAAAAGAAGACTCCAGGGAGACCTTTAAAGCAGCCTTTCAGTTCTTAAAAGAGACCTATAAGGTAGGGAAATAATTTTAGCAGGGCCTGTTGCAATATGATGAGGGGCAATGGTTTAAAACTAAAAGAGGAGGGATTCAGGCTGGACATGGGGGAAAAATTCTTTACAATGAGGGTGGTAAAAGCTGGCACAGGTTGCCCAGAAAGGTGGTAGGTGCTTCATCCCTGGAGGTGTTCAAGGCCAAGCTGGATGTGCTTCTGGGCAACCTGATCTAGTCAAAGATATCTTTGCTCATTGTAGGGGGGTTGGACTAGATGGTATTTGAAGGTCCCTTCCAATCTGAACCGTTTTATGATTTTATGATTCTAAAAGAACGAAAATTATCCTTAATCATTTCATTTTATCATAAATGCTTGCTTAAATTTTTTCCTTCATTTTTTTTTTTCAGAAGTTAGTATCATCATATATAGTTGCTATGCTATTTCAGCACCAAGTTTTGGATGTGCAGAATGTTAAGATAAAATACATTTTGTAGGACCTTTGCCTTTGCAATTTGATACTCAGTATTCTGTTGAAAGCTAAGTTTTGAGGCCTTGGAAACTGCACTAAAATTTATATGATGATAGCATAATGAAAGCACTTTCCCGTTGTTCGTGCTACATTCACAGCTGATAACTTTTATGCATTCAGTTGAAAAGCACTGTGATGTTAATATATGAGAAAAGGATGCAAAAATCACTCCTTTGGGTTTTTTCCTTTGGTTAATAGACTAAATGTCTTTGAATGACTGTGCTGTTTTGAAGTAGGTATAATAAAACTTAGAGTAGTGAAGAACAGAATGTGAGAGAAAGGATCCAAAGCTTGCAAAATAATGCTCATAAATCCTCCAGGTAACTGCCATTCATTTCTATGTAATTTAAAAACAGGGGCAGCTGGTTTCCCAGTCTGTTAATACTATTTTATGATATTTCCAAAAACTAGGCTTTTTTTATTTGAAAAAGAAAAAGGTTGAGAATCCCTGTGTACAAGCAATGTCACATTCAGGTACGGAACTTTCCTATGTACTGTACAACTGGTCCATATACTATGAAATGTAAAATAAATATGGAGTCCTTTATAGTTGTCTTCTGGTTCTCCCATTTTTAGGAGTTACATAAAATTTACCATGTCTGTGTCATCTATTCTTGTCATACTTCTACAGAAAGGGAAGAAGATACTACAGCAGGGCTGGAGAAGGCATGCTGAGCAAAATTCTGCTTAACCTTCATTTTACTGTTACCAGCACCAAAAGCTAGGTTGGTGCTAGAGTTTACCTGCTAGAATTTACTCTGAGGAAGTTTTGAGTAAGCCATTTTCACAGTCTTTCTGAACTCACGTGTAAAGGTATTTGCTTTTGGGCTTGATTCTGGTGGGTGCTATACTGCTGTGCATTTACAGGCCTTACAAGAAGACCTACAGATTATGGATGGAGATGGAGTCAGCATTTGTATTGTCCAATGTATATCCTGTTTCTTATGTTGGAACCTGTTCCATATCCTTCCAGAGGCAAATGAAAGCAGATTTAACTGCTTACCCACCTTTCCATGGGTGAAAATGAGGTTTTGCTTCTTAGTTGCTTGATATTGACATTTTCAGTGGAGTCTCTGAGTAATTTTCAAATGAGGAGTATTCAAAGTATGTTGTTATCTTGCCTGTCTCTTGGGTATCAAAAACTTAATGTGAGCTCATGATTGAAGCATTTTAGCACATTTGGATTCTTTGCCTATTTATTTTTATTCTGCAGGTAACTTCCTATCATACAAGGTAAGGTTGGGCTCAGATACCCAAGTGATGAGAAATTAATACAGAGACTGCAGTGCTGGCTTACACGGTGTAGTATCAACTAGAATAGTTCTGTATTGACTGTCAGTTCAGTGGGACCTATCTGTACAGCTCACAGTAGAGGAATAGACCTGGAAGACTGTAGTATAGCTGTGGTTACATAGCCCACACTTAACCTGATAGACTGTATAAAACCTAAGTTGGCTCTGCTTGGAGTCGCACTGAAAGCTTCTGTACATCCGATACAGCTAACAGCCAAAGTAGGCAACACTTGCATGGATATTTCTGAGTTTCAATGTTCTTCCAACATTGTGTTTTCTATTGTTCCAGTATTGCTGACATTTTTACATATGAATAATTTTCAGCATAAAAATCTGCAGAATCTGTTCTGTTTGCTAGGAGAGCCATGTGAGTAATAACTAGGAGAGCTTGGCAGACCAGAGGAATAAGATGCTGGCTGTATAACTACCTAAATACATTACAGAGGAGAAACTTACCTTAAATTTCTGTAACACAGGAAGTTTGATATGATGCTGAATTCTCACTGGAATAGACAATATTTTAAGGAATAAAAATCATCAGAAACTCTGGTTAACATATGAGGTCATTCATGAAACAGGTTTGACCCAAAGCCTGTTGATCTCACTGGATCTTGATCTCTACTCTTATTGAAGAGCAATAAAGAAACTGTAGAGAAAGACAGCAGGAGATGGGAAAGCTGTGTGCCTTGGTTTTCCTCGTCTATACTTATAATGATTTAGAAGCTGTAGGAAATTCCTAGAGCCATTTACCTAAGTAAGGGAAAAATCTACTTTTTGTTGGAAAACATTGTTTCTACATGACCATATCAGTAGGCTTTCCAGGTAGAATTACAGAAATTGAAAGATTAACTCCTCCATACCCTCTAAAATCCACACATCTACCAGCATTTAAACTAAATAAGTAAATACTTAATAAGACATTAGAACAGATCATGGTCCAGTAGAGAAGGCTATCCCAGGAAAACTGCATTCAGATCTGAGTTTGTCCACAGTTCTTGTATGACTTTGATTGAAATATTTAACTTAGACTCTTGAAAGTATGTAGATAACATTATCTGCCATGGATTTCAATTGTACTTAGAATTCAGGTGCTTACAGAAGCTGTACTGATATCACTTCAGGCTGTAATTTGTCATTAGTAAAATGGAGGAAGAATATATCCTTACTTCCCTGTGGTTCTCACAGGGTGATATTATTAACCCCTGAAGTGTTCAGGAATTGTGATACATAATCCACAATCTGAAGAATGAGAAATTGGAGATTCTGAGATTTTTTTGATTTCTTCTCAAAATTAAAAAGGCACAGTTTTCATGTGAGACTGAAAACTGTGCTGCTGTGAGCATTCTTATTTAATGCATCCAGTATACAGCACTAGGCTCTTTAGAATCAAGCAAGCAACCAGATGATAAAATTCTCAAGAAAAATGTATATAAAATCAAGGTACACTTAAGAGATTAAAACTCTAATTAAAGTAAGAATGTCCGATAGAAAGTTGTGCTGTAGTACAGCAGCTCTGCGTGTGTTTGTGCTGTGGTATATTTGTTTTGCTTACAAGCTGAGGTATGTATTCCTGTCTGATTCATGAGTATGATAAAAAGACATCCGTTGCTACATATGGACATGATTCCTCACCAAGAGTATATAAGGGTTGGGAACTTATGCGTATAAAAGGCAGATTATTGGGAAATAGATACAGAACGCGTCAATGACAGTTGAAACTGTATAGGTATCTTTAACAGTCTGCAGTGGAATAACATCATCACTGTCTTAGAAGCTGGAGATAGGTGGTGGGTTAACACAAATCACACGCGAGATTTGTTCAATTATTTTCAGTTCATATTCGCAACTGAGTGTAATGCGCCTGTTCCCCAAGTACGAGATGGTGCCACATCTTGTCTCCTGACCCAATGTACTGTACAGTGTCCTGTATCACATGGCTTGGCATATGAGGTCTTTCACAATGAGAGCAGAGACAGTTGAGAGTTCTTAAGAGCTGTGTTTCTAAGCACTCAAATGGATGTTACTCAGCCTAGAGGTTCAGAGGGTTTTTTTGCCAGTATAACAATTACTAGAGATGAAGGAACACTTCAGGAAGTGTTTTGAGCAGTTGGAACTCTTAATAGCTACAGAAGTATCAGTCAGGCTGTAGCTTTTAAGTTTAAAAAATGGTCTTTATTTAAGATTTAAGAATTTTACACAGGTACAGCATGACTGAACAAGGAGTGGGTGGTTTTATGCAGTGTGTGAATAAACACAAAATGTGGGTGAGATATGAAAGCACCAACAGTTTCGATCACTGTTAAGAGCAATGAAGAGACAATGGTGACACTCTGAAATGTTCCTGTTGCGCGCTGAGAAAATGAAGGCTTTTTCTGGCAATGGTTGTACTGGTTGTAAAACAATATGTCGGATTAATAATGCATTCTATTGAAAAGAAATGTGTGGTTTGCTTAGGTATGATTCATTGTTGTCTGATGCAGCAGTTCTGTTCCTTGCCTTAATGTCAGCATGACCCTGTTTATTTTAATTTGTCAGTCTTTAGAGTCTGTGCAGTTGGTGTTTTAGGACGAATTAGCAAGAGATAGCAATTTATGGGTTCCTCTAGTTTTTGGCAAATATGTCTTTCAATATTTTCTTTCTTTCTCCTTCACCAACCCCTTGTCTTCTTCTTATTCATTGTTTAAACTTGTTTTTTTTTTAAACTTAATGGACATTCTTTTTTAATCTTTTAATAACTTCTTTCCTCAGAGATTTTAAAGACATGGACTATTGTGATTAAGATCCTTGTTAATTCCGTGATATGTAGAACTAAAGTATGATTATAAATACAAAACAGTATTTTAGAAGGCTTTTATGTGGCTTTAATACAATTTCATATGAGAGACAATCCTACTCCAGCTATCCTATTACTTTATAAATATTAGTTCTCTACACTCGCTTTCTCAGTTTCTTTCACATTTGTTAGTATTTCACAATAGATGTCTGCAAATCATTTGCAATTCTCCTGAACATCTTTTTTTAAAACTCTTGTTTCTTTAATGCCTAGAAAAACTGAAGAAGTAGTCTCCTGACATGTTTTTCTGGCAGCATGACTGAAATAGCTTGTAATCTTGAGTATAATTGCTCTCTGCACTTCAGAGAAGTGATATTATCCCCAGTTTAAAGTCAAGCAGTGGAAAGACAGAAGAAGAAGAGGTTACAGAAAATAGCAAAAAAAAAAAAAAAAAACCAAAAAAAAAAAAAACCCCGAAAACCAACCCAAACCACAAAATAAAAATAAATAAATAAATAAGTAAAAAGACAGAAAAAGGACTTTGAAGAATTTACATGGAATATTCCAAACTGAAATCCTGAGAACCCTACCCTGCTTCCTGGCAGAAACCAGCTTCTTTGAACCAGCAGATGTCTGGGAAGTTGTGGCCTAAGGGCCATGTGGGTCAGTGGCTCTTACCCACATTGCTCAGGGTAGCATTCTTTGGAATGGACAGGGTGTGTCTGTGGTGCTCTACACACAACTTCTGTGCCTCTGAGGAGCAGGTTTTGTGTGTTCAGATGGCCAAGTAGTGTGAAGTATTTTTCACAGCTGGCCAGAATGGATTGTTCATGGAGTCATGGCATTACATGTGCTGCATGCCTGGAAGTATGGAGTGAGAACAGGTGTGTGAGGGCACCAGAACTTTTGGGAAACTCTTGGAGAACTATGCAGGGTGATGGGAACAAACCTGACACAATCTTGTCTATGCTGGCTAGAAAAAGAAGTGCCTTATTCAACCACCAGCAGAGCTAAAGCTGAGTGCAGAATGCCCAGATGTGAACTGACATGTTAGCAGCATAGGCAGGTATCTCAATATGCCTTGGAGCATAAGAAAGACCACTAAACATCTAAGTGTAAGCAACTGAATTGAGCCCCAAGACTAAATATAGAAGTCTTCATGTAGATGACTACAGCTGCAACTCCTGATAGTCAATGAAGATACAGCCAATGTAGTCAACAAAGCCAGGTGAATGATTCAGCTCATGCTGAACTAAATAAACACTAGTGGTTGGTCAACTGAATCACTCAGCTTCATTGATTTGCATGATTATAACATAAATTTCTACCTAGTGAACCAGTAGATACCTGCAGTCTGATTCATTTGCGTAAGTATAGGTGCTTCTTTTCATGTGAGGTTTGCTGTTTCACTTGAGATGTCCATAAAGGACTGGCAGATATGACAGAGGACTTGCTCAGACCTCTGCTTCTTTGAAAGAGCAGCTAAAATTCAGGCAGAATACCATGGAACATCTCAAAGTTAGAAGATGCCTGCGGTTAGACAGCTGAATCAAACTCCTGGATGATCTTCAATGTTCCCTTCTGTACAAATCCAAGGCACAAGACCAAGTATATTTCTCATGGAGGAGATCATTTGGGGTCCACATAAGTACTCTGAAAAGCTCAACCTGGTAGGTATTTTTAGACTATAGATATAATATTTTATATAAGATTTTGTACACATTTCAATATTTCTGCATTAGCACAAAAGGCAGGCATGCTGACAACAGTTTAAAAACGTTTTGAGAAGAAAAGTAGTTGTCTTGCAATTAAACCAGTCATTCTGATTGGTAGGACCCAGTTCTTTCATATACAATCTGCATGCAGAATGCTTCAAATACTAAGTTGTTGGGTATTTTGGAGGGACAATCTCCATTCTTCCCTGCTAAAGCTGCCGGACAAATCAGTCATTTGATCACAGATAACCTTTGCTCAGTTTCTTGGACCCCTCCAGCATTAAACTTAACAACCATCTCCTAATTTTCTGGTTGTGCAGTGAAACAGCTCTTTCCTTGTTCTTTCTTATAAACAAAAGTCTTGGTAAATGTTTATGATTTTGTCCTTGTCTCTTAATCTCAGTGTTTTGAACTTCTTAAATCTTGTTATCCTGGAGTTATAACCTCAGGTTATGTCCCTTTTTTCGCTTCCGTTCGAATGTTCTCAAACTTTGGAACACATGCTCTGGAGATTCCTGTAAAAAAAAGATTATTTTCTGTAAGTGCCGATGGTACAAGGTATATGTTTTGCATACCTCTTGTTGGGCTAATTTCGTGGTCATCTTTCTCCTAACAACTGCTCTGCCAATTCATCACTTACATTACTGGTTAATTTGCACAGATTCAGCAACTAATTTCAGCAGACAGACCCACGCTTTTCTGATGTATGTTGCATCAGTAGCTGCATTCTGATCAACTCCCACTGGTTCTGTATACAAGATCTCCATTATCACTGCTCATTCCTGCATTCTGGTTCTGGGCACTAATCAAGCACAGCAGGCTTCTTTCTGCTTACTTGCCCTTTCTTCTCTTGTGGAACTTCTGTTCCAAGCCTATGTCCAAGGCAGGCAGGCAGGCCTCTTTTACATTCTGGCTTTTATTACTGAATATCAGGTTAACATAATCTCCTTTAAAACCAACCCAATACTAATGTTCTTTACCAGTGATGTTGTGTTTCCAACCCCAAAACAGAGATAGGCACTGCAGCATCCTAGACTTCATTCTAGATAGCATCCTTTGCAGAATCCTAGAGAAATTTTGTTCATATGCACGACAGCTCTGGGGCAAGTATGTTTGACTGGCATCTATCAAGCAATACTTCTTTAAAATGTGAATTTTACGGTTTGTGTTATTGTTGACCTAGGAAATTATTAAGTGACTCTTCCAAAAATCATGTGCTTTCATCTACATGCATATGTATTTCTTGCAGTGTTTGTTTTCCTTTTGGATTTCTCTAAACTTTGGCTGTCAATACAGACTTTCAAGTGTCATCTTGTCAGGTTGAACTGTTTAAGGTACACAACTGTACAATGCTTTTAGGAAACCAGACAGTGATTTCTGTGTTCCCTAGCTGAATGATTTTGTACCCTACTTGAGAATGACATGACTGAGGTCTTCCATATTTGGTGTTAAGTATAGAACATCTGTAAAGCTTCTGGTTCACTTCCATAGTAACAGAGAAACATACCAGTCACTCTATTAGAGCATTACTTGCTACTTTCTGTACAATTTCTTCTTCACATTCTTTCATACAGTGCTTCCATTTAGGATTCAAGTATAGAACAGAACAGAATAGACTATTTCAGTTGGGTGGAACTGACAGTGATCATCTAAACCAAGCACCTGACCACTTCAGGGCTGACCAGAAGTTAAAGCATGTTGTTAAGGGCATTGTTCAAATGACTCTTAAACAGTGAGTATATATGTAGAGTATATGTTTTTAGTTTTGTTTTTTTTTTTTTTTTTTTTTTTTTTAATTAACAAATAAATAATTAAAGCTTTCCATTAACATGGAAATAGTTTTCAGTGAGAACACTGATCCCTCAAGTCTCTAAGGGAGTCCTCAGCAGGCTTTAAAATTTTGCTTTTTTCTCCATTGTGTTACAGAAGAAGAATCAGAAGCTGTAATTTTAAGATTGAGGTACATTATTGAAATAATCTTCATAATTTGAAGATAAAGATCCTGTTTGCACCACCATCACAGCTGCATGTTTCTGGACCTTTTCTTTTGCATTTATTAGTGCCCATATGCTTTATGCTTACCTTAGATAAGGGATCTGATTTATCCAAACATAACCCTACAAAGTTTATAGTTTATAGTTTTCAATTGTATCGGCTCAGATCAATGCCACTGAATAACAGAGGGAGAGTATATAATCAAGAGTGAAAGACATTGCTTTTCAGCTGTAACATGAGTTTAGAGCAGCTTAAGCCAGCCATGAAATTGTACCCTGAGAGTGAAGGTTGAAAATGAAGCTGTACTGAAAAATAATATCTTTTCATTGTTCAGTGTACCCTGCATGCAAAGGTTACAGAGAGCCTTAATTCAACTGAGAGCCTGGATAAGTGCTTGATTTTACTAATTTCAGTTGTACTTAACTGAGCTTAAAATCAAGCACATGCATATCTGAATGTTTCATGGAGCCACAGGAAAAAGAAAATTCCATTTTCAGAATAAATGCTTTCATCTTCTGAAGTGATGTGCTGCAATTTGTGACCTAAGGAAACATTTGATAGATATACCTTTACCAGAAATAAATGTTCTCTGTACATGTACTCTAGAAGTATATTGAAAAGATGCAATGTTTGTTTACACATGGTACAATGGCTCTTTCTTTGTATATCCAGCATTATACTTAACATCCTCTCCCAAATATTGTTTCGATTTCCTGTCCTTTTATTCAGAAGATATAGGCATAGTACCAACACGAAGTTAATATTGCTACATATCTAATTTCTATTCTCCTGTTAATTATGTCTTCTATTAGCAAAATGAGCACTCACAGTGTGTGTTTTATGGTTCCTATAGTGATACAATGCAAAAGAACACACTAATTTATTTTAAAAACCCCACCTTCAGTCCTTTTAAAAACTTGCAGAAAAATTGTTGATGTTAATAGTGCTTCAGGCTGATAGATTGATACATGCCTGGCCAGGTACACCATGACCTAGCACAGCACTTCAGTATTAATAAGATACAAAGGCAGACAATTTATCATTTAGTATAGCCAGCACACAAACTAGAGAACAGCTTGCCAGGGTATATTGTGGTCTCATTACATTTTTTTTCCCATCATTGCAGAATAGATAGCTTTAAAATCTTCCTGTGACTTACTGTGACAGGAGAGTGTTCATGTCATGGTGACCTGAGTTGTTCAGTTGCGCACAGTGCTGACTCAGGAGCCTTAAGTGTCCTAACAAATTCTCCAAGCAGCAGACTCTTCTAAATCAAATGAAGGAAAACTCCATAAAGATATAATCACTGGCAGTTACCACAGGTGTAAGATGTTCAGCAGTGCAAGCAGAATATGAAACTTTGGGAGTAATTTACTGGATGTCACTGAGGAACACATGCTTGCATTACGGTACAGTATATTTTCTATTACATTGCCAGTATTCCCATGCTACAAAATACTGTTACTATTTAATGAAAATGTATAAATTTCATGAAGTAACATACACTGCTTTATGCTGGTTACTGTTCAAACATTACGATTGAGAGATATTTACAGGTAATATTAATATTTTATGCATGTGCATTTGCCTGCATTTTGTGTACATCCTGGCTTGTCAGTCATTTGCTGTCTTTGGGGTGAGTGATTTCCTCCCAGGAAAACTTGGAATCTTAAAACAAAATATAATAAATGCAGACAACTTGAATTTTTAAACCCTTAAAATATACAGCTCAAATCTCAAACTGCTATGTTCAGTTTCTTAAATTGATTAAATTTGAGCTATGTAGTTGTTCTTTAACTAATGATGCTTCTTTAATGCTTTTGGATTGCATATTTATGTTTATTTCTTATTTGATGTATTTTCAACACATAATACATGTGCAACTGATCTCCTAATTGAGTACGCCTTGATGTTCAGTTCTCTATTGCGGTGTACTACGTTCACCTACAGATGTATTTGCTATCCACAGATGGTGAAGCATATTTTAAACTGCTCCCATTATTTTTCTGCCTACTCTTTGTTCATTAGAGATGGAAAATATGATCCAGATATAGCATAGTGTGTTTTGTCAGAAGAAATCAGTGAAGATCTCTTTCATGCAGTGAGGCCCTTCTCTGTGAAGGAGGTAAAGCCTCTGAACCTGTGCACTCTGTGTATATCCTTGGAGAACTGCCACAGAGACTGTCTGGCTCTGCCTTTGCTGCTCTGAAAGAGACATCTCCGAAGTGTCTTTAAACTGTACATCCCACTCTGTGTGTGTGTGTGGCTGCCCCACAGGCTTGCTGCGTTGCTTTCAGGAATGAGCCTAGAGGGGTAGGCTTGTGGTAAGAAAAGCCAGAAGTCTAGTTTTGAGGACAGCTCAAAAGCTAACCCGGACAATGAGTGCCAGATTACTCTTTGTATGTTTATTTTAGACTCTGAAAAGATTCTCAGAAACAGTGTCCAGCACCAGTAACCAGAAGTAAGAGTCATGTACCTCAAGTGCTTATTTCTTAGAATTTTCTTTGGGAAACATACTTTTAAGATACTCTCTTCTTCCGGCTTGCCAGTCTGCTACCTACTGCTTTACTCTCAGATCTCAACTGCTGCTGTACTCAGAGGTACAGGGCAGATATGTGAGATAGTTCTTGAAAGTTTTATCTCTTCTCTGGGTAATAGTGAGAAAGCCTTTGCCCTCTATGGAGCTGGGGAAGGGAATGACCTAGACCTGTACAATTTAGGGATCATTTTTTACTAATTTTCCAGTCGCCACTTTGATCATTGCTTCCTAGAGTTGATTTGTGGCACCTCCTTCCCTCCCTTTCTCCTCCCTCTACTTGTCTTCTTCCTGCTGCTTAACAAGCTCAATTGGTTTTATGTATGTAATTCTTTTTTTTTTTAAGAGAGCTTGAAGGTGGTCTCTAAAAGAATTGCTTTCATCCAAAGCCAGGAGCTGATCAAAGTAACACACAAAAGCCAAATGGGAGCCAAGGCAGAGCTGCCTAACCAGCCATAGGATCAGGGCTCTGTGCTGGAGAAATAGTAAAGCATGTTAGCTGAACTATGTTGGGAGCTGCTGATAAGGGATTTTCTCTCCAGTAACACCTGCAAAGTTTATGAGACCCTGATGGAAAATCAAAGACATCTGCATCAGAATACATTGTTTCCTGGAGAGAAGTGTGAAGGCCTTTACAGGATCAAATACCATTGCCTAAATGTGTTTATTGCCATATCATATATTGGGCTCAATCTGCACTATTATTGCAACATTGGAATACCACCCAGCTCTACATTTATGAAATGACTCCTTAGCGCAGTTGTCAGGATAGTAAGGAATGACATGTATGAATGTCTCTGAAAAGAACGTTCCTATAAATAAAAAAAGCAAGTAAATGAAAATCAGTGTTGTCATTAGGCCTGAAAATAGATTTCCAGTGAAAATTACAATTAAGAAATAAGTTAATAATAGATGTTCAGTCATCTGTAAAAAGTCTAATTAAAATTTCTTCCAAATTCTTTTTTGGAGTTACATTGGTCCCAAAAATGATTATGATTTTTTAAAAAATTGGTAGCAATCCAATGCATGGCTTTTCACAAAGGACTTTCTACCAGTTTGAACTTTGTCATTGTTTTCTCCTATATTAAGATAAGCTAAAGTAGAGTCTCATTTTGAAAAAAATCATTATTTCAAATGTCTCAAAAAAAAATTGCTTCTGGTTTGAGAGTAGGCATAAAAATTTCTAGGGTGAAGGAAGTTTAAGTTTTCCGTAGTCATAAAGGAAGACTAAACTATGTCTTAAAACCAGAACAACCTTTCATCCTTAAATAATTAAAGGAGTCTGGTTGCAATTGATGGATTCTGTTTCTCCAGAAAACTACAATGTAGGCTGTCACAGCTTAGATTCCTTGTCACTAAATTACCAACATGCCTTAGTCTGGATCTCCAAGCATAGCTGTATATTTTAATTGGTTTATGACAGGTTAAACTGCTTTGTATTTAGTCAAGTTTTATGTTTTTGGTTCAAAGTAAAGTTAAATTTGTACAAGAAGTTTAAAAATACCTTTTTTTTTTTTTTTTGACTTGTTGGGAATTTTTTTTTTTCCTTTTTCTTTAGAAAAATATTCATTTGTGATTCGTGCTACTGTTCACTGCAAAATTGTAGCATTTTCACGGGAAAATGAAACACTCCTCAAAAGTAATGCTTGTTGGTTTGCAGTTGAAAACATTTCGCAAAAATATGAAAATACTTGGTCTGAGCTGAAGTTCTATTCCCAGTGACCAAAATGGATGTGAAATAATTTCATATTCAGGATGATCCATTAAACTATTCGATTTACATCTGAAGGAAAAAACGAAAGGAAGAGCTTCCTAATAGTGTTTTTATTGAGGTTGTTTAACACTGATTTGTCTAGGTCTGTTCTCATCCCTTTTGATATGCTTCTGTGTGATTTTTTTCCAAGGGCACAGAGGCAGTTAAGAAATGGGCTTGTTTTTTCAGTAGGTAGGGAAAATTGCGTACATTTGATTTCGTTGCAAAGGTGTCTGTACTAGTCTCTGCAGGATCTTCTAAGAATAAAGACATCTTCCTATACTTCTGAAGGGAGTGAAAGCTGATTTCAGTGATGAATAAAAGTAATTTGGCTTGGAATCTAAAGTCACAGAAAATCTCAGTGATTTCTTCCCACTTCCCAATCTTCCCAGTGCACTTGAAAGCTTGGCACCTCTCAATCTGAGCTCTCGTTCCAGCATCCTGTTGCTTGGAAACATGAGTCAGTGGAGAAGATAATCTCACTGTTAATGATAAAAATTAAAAGCCAACCCAAAAGGAAAAAGTAGAAAGAGCTGACTAGTATTCCTGCAGTATATTCTCTTTATGGGAACAGTAGCAGAATTGTTCTTGGCTATATAAAGGTGGTAGGATTATATTCTCTGTGACCTATCATCAGCCTTAATCAGAGTCTCTGGGTTTAATCATGAACTACGTTCCAAAGTGGCATTGTTAGAAACCCGTTAGGTTTAACCTGGTCTGGCCTGTAGATAGCATTCCTAATATAATTCAACGGGATATATATGAGTTCCAAGATCTTGTAACAGAAAAGGAGCTGAAATTTCTGGCAAAGTAACTGGGTTTAGTTCAAAGTTTTATGTTGCCTTTAAAATGTATTGGCCAGATGGGGTCTATAGAACTGTCATAATAACTTTGATTCTATATGAAACCCGGAACAGCTAGAGACTTTCTAATGATCTGACAGCTTTATTGCGGTGGAATAAATTACTTCACTTCGAAGCAGATTTCAATCAGCAGATCCATAGGTGACTACTAATTAGTATGATAGAGTTGAGCTCAGCAGAGGATCATAATTTCATTCCTTAGCAACTTTTGAAGCTTCAGAATTTTTCTATCTGGGTAACTCTAACAGCAGAAAATTGAACCTTTTTGAAGATTTTTGATGAAAATCAAAAATAGTAAAAAGAATTCCAGTGGTCTGGAATTGATTTCACATAAGGAAATATATTTAAAAGGTTCTCACACTCCAGTATTTTATCATAATCATCAGTCTTCTGAGTCCTTTTTTCCTCTTTCTTACTGCCAAGTCATTCTGGCAGTAGATTGTGAGGAAATAGATTTGACTTCCAGAAACAAGTATTTTTTGCAGAAATTGGGCAATAGCCCGCTAATTTACTACACCTGTAGGTGGCTTTGTACTCACAAATAAAAAACTTTGTACATTACTTCTACAATTTTGCAGTACATGAACAACTAGATTGCTTTCTGAAAGAATAATTTTTTCTTCGTCTTTGTCCATATGAACTACAGCTGTATTAGTAAAGTAAACAGTTGTAGGAACAATTCCTGTGGGCCAGGAATCAATTTTCAGTTGTGATGTCTGGACACAGCTCTGCTTCTCACACTCCCTGCAGCAATTCCCAGGCAAATTTCAGAAGTTATAAAGGGCAGTGACCATTCCCAAAAGGCATTTTGGATGGAGTAAACCTTGCTTTTATTTGCTATAAGCTGTAGCAGTATGCTGAGTCTGTTGGCAAGGTGCATGTCAGTTAGAGTCTGTCTTGGTCCTCTTGAGTCAAGAACTTATATAACCTGTGGGAGCAGATTTAGACACAGTGTCACTTTCACACAAGAAAAATGTTAATATAACAGATAAAGAATGATTTATTCTTCCAAATCCAAAGCTAGAATGAACTGTCTGTAATTACAGATAGCTTCATGGAAATAAAAGAGTAAAACATGATCACACAATCTTGCGGTTGAACAGAATCCATATTATAGGATGCACCGCTGCCATTGTATAGAACCAGTTTTTTGCTATCTCCATATATATTTTTGTTCTTATAGTTACATTTACGTACAAGTCCCTGCCCTAGGATTTCTTTTTTATTAATCTCATTGCTTTTACTACGGGCTTTCAACAATTACTAGGGACTTTACAAAACTTTAGAAAAAATTATATGTTTTGGATATTTCTGGATGGATCTGACTCCATCTTCAAAGAGCAAAAGTATTTCACTAACAATTTTTCTGGTACTGGTCTGTGAATAAATCTGTGAATAAAGAAGGCTTTCTTCTTCCAGAAAAATTTTAATAGATAACCTTTCAGATACCTAAATCCATAGTTCATAAAACAATTAGTGATAAGCTGCCTTTTGTCATCACGATAACTTATTTTGGAGTAACAGTGAGACTGGAAACATCTTACCATTTTCCTGTTAGAAATGACACAATAGAAATTACTGTGTTAGGTTATTTCAAAGGTATGAAAGCTGGCTCATTAACCTGGGAGAATGTATCCATTACTATGCTGTTTTGATGGAAGGATTAATATATTAGTGTGGTAATGTCAATTATATTTTGTCATGTAAAAACTTTGCAACTTAACATGAATCTTTTCTACTTGTAGTAATTTGTAAGTCATATCTAAGGTTGAATTTGTTAGTTAACTGTGTCTTCCTAATTTCCCACTTAGATCCCTTGATGATTTTCCAGGCCTTCTTAATACAGCCCACATACGTTCTTTGCTTTACTCAGTTTCTGCTGAAGGTAGACTTTCTTTATCAGTCTGTTTAAATGGAAAAGGTCAAAGGCCCTTTATTAATATTCATGCTCTAAAGTCTACAGCTTTCCTTAGGATACCCAGTTCTAGGTAGAGGATAAATTTTGTCCAGAATTCATGTGCTTCTTCAGTCTTCACAAAATTTTAATATCCCTTTATCACAGACAACTGCAACTGAAGAGTCACTAGTGTGTTACTGTCTTTGTTCCACTGAGCAAAAGATCCCCCTCCAAGATGTAGGTGATGGGCCCACATGTCCTTCTGCTGACAATTGCTCTGTGTTAATGTGACCATTCACTCATGGCTTTCGTGGTAGGTACTGCCCTTGTGGCCAAGAAAGAACTTGTTTTCTAAATCTCAGCAGCTGGAGTATAGGGTCATATCATAATAGAATCATAGAATAGTTAGGGTTGGAAAGGACCTTAAGATCATTTAGTTCTAACCCCCCTGCTATGGTACAGGTTTTCTTCAAAACCTGACTAGTTCAACTGCATTTGAACTTGAAGTTGATTCTATGTGTGATGGGCATTAACCTTTAAGAATATCCACATCTTTTCCAGACACATAATCCACAGGAATCCTGACAGTTCCTTGTTTGGAATTTGAGGGCTGTTGTCTGTAGTGACTAACATATATCTACTCTCATTTTCACATTCCTGGACTTGTCATCTCTCTTTTGTAGCATTATCCACAAGTTCCTAAGGCATTAGCCTGCCCCTCTTCATTTGTATCTGCACTTGTTTCTTAGGATTCCAAGTTCCTTAGAGTGGTTGTCTTCTTTTTATTATGCTTTAAAGGAAGGCAAGGTCCAGATCTTTCCCTTTTCTCTTCCCTTTGTATTGGCAAGTGTTTTTCTCTGCATGCTCTCCATGGAAACTGACAGTGCAATAGGGAGGTGACCTTTGATTTATCAGTAGCTGCGGTTGAAGGCTATCCTTCTATGTCAGTGTGGGTTTGTGGGTTTTTTAATAAATCTGGTCACCATCTATGTCCATGGCTTGGAATTTCACAAGCATTTGAAAGTTTAGTCTGTGCCACCCACTTGTATCCAAGAGAGACACAAATCTGGGCTGAAAACACTGAGTTCATTAAAGCAGGAAAATAGGACTCAAAGCTTTTGCTTCCTGGCACCATGGAGTCAGCAATTGTCAATTAGGGTACCACAGTCTGAGCAGCTTTAAAAGAGAGGGGATGACAACCATCATGGAGTCAGTCAGACACAGCTTCTCCCTTACTTGCTTCATGGAAGTAATTTCTCCTGCAATAGAGAGAGTCACTGAGATTCTGAAAGTCGAAGGCTGATGCCAGCAAAAAAATCCATGCAATGTTCATTTTCTGGTTTGATAATGGAAAATGGTGTGTTTGTGGTGCATGTTTGATAATGAAAAATGGCTATAAAATACATCTTGAAAGTATGTTCTTGGATTTGATTGCATTTGGCACTGTGATTGTAAGATTCCAGAGGTATACAAATCCAGAAAGCATATTTTTGTTTTATTTTACCCAGTCATGTAATTAAATTAGCACCCTAATGGATAAACAAATGTGCTTATGTATTAAAGGATTCCTTATCACAAAGGTAAGATCCTAGTTTCTGCTCTCCTCAGGATTAAACACGGGGTTTCTGTTTTGGGTTCTATAAATCCCAAGCAAGGTTGTTAAATCCTGTAAATGGTGTGTCTATTTCTGTTCCTAATAAACTGTACAGAAAAATGGCTTACTGTGTCTATAGAATATAGTTTATAAATATAAATACTACAGTGTTTTCTCATTTGTCACCATTAGATCCAGATAATGATCAGTAAAGCAAGTAAGCCTTCATTCCTGGAAGAGTTCAAAGCCAGATTGGATGGGGTTTTGAGCAACCTGGTCTAGTGGAAGATGTCCCTACCCATGTAGGAGGGTTGGAACTGGAGGAGCTTTAAGGTCCCTTTCAACCCTAAGAATTCTATGGTTCATTGCATAAAGCAGATTGTTTGCCTGTTCATCTGATGATGCTTTTGAGTTGTCTTAAGTTGTGTGTCTTATGTTGTTTTGCCTTACTCTGTGTGATTTTAAAAACTTCCTACTTTTCATGCGCTTAATGAAGCTTTTCAAGACATAAATAAGTTTGAATATTAGGTAAACCAGTCTGCTTTGCATGGCTGTCTTGAACACAGGTAGAATCCAGCCTGTTGTAAGGCAAGCCTCCTCCACTGCAGTCAAACATTTAGATATTCCCTTTGTGCTGTATCAGTGATTTTTTTATCAGTGACTTTTTTAAATACAAAACTCTTTTGGATGTAATGTGGAATTTCATGTTTTAGCTCTTTATTTAAATGAAGCAGTCTATGTAAAAAGGTGTGTGGAATGGATGATAGCTGAATGCTGTTTCCATTTCTAAAGATGCAACTACAAATGTTAACATATTGAGAGCATGTTGATGCATTTTTATTTCTCTTTAGTCCAGACTGTGATAACAGGCATATAAAGCCGTATTATAGCTGCCTCTGAAAATATAGAGATGGGTCCCTCAGCCTGCAGATGTCTCTGACTTAACAAGAGAAAATACAAGTTCAAAATATGGGAATGAATTTTTAAAAGATCAAAGAATTCAATAGTTATCTGTCAGGTATCTTGATAATTATTTGTCTTTGTTACATAAAACAGAAGACATCAATATAACAATGACAAATAATTATTAAGATACCTGGAAGTCATATAATGGTTGAAAGATGGATTCGAATTAGAACTAAACATCTTCTCATGCTTTTGTGTAAAAACATCGTCTAGTATAATTTATGTCAGAGCTTGACCTTGGTTTTCCTGCATACATCTCAGATCAAGCTTTTAAGGACAATACTGATGTCAGGCTTTCCTTATTGTTTTCAATTGTGCTTGGTGTAGGTAAAGCAGTAATTAAAACAAGAGGAGCCAGAGAGTTCCCATCAATGCAGAAAGGGAACTGTAATCCGCTTTTTCTTTTGGAAGAGGAGATGCATCCTCACTTTGATATTAGCTCTGAATATCACCAACAATCTTTGCAGCTTCCCATTTACCCTTCACCAAATGGATACATCAGTACTATTCGCTGCAACAGTACTGTTTGATTTTGTGTATATGCACATCTTGTCAATAGTGCCTACCATTAATCTAGATCATGTTCTTAAATGCTGCCTGCATTGTTTTAGAATTGTTAATATAACAATACCATAGATTTTATAATACTTATTGTGATTCATTAATATTACATATATCAATGTGCTATATTGTATTAGCTATAATATTTATGCTATTAATATGATGTAAACAAGTATACAAAAATATTAAGTATTTAAAATCTGTGTTTCAAAGTCATAAAATGGCATCCAAATCATCAATTTTGCATGTTATTCCTTTCAAATGCCTTCTTCCATCAAGAGCAGTATGTGATTTTACAGTAGTTTTTCTTTAGCTTGACTGATTCCTGCAGGATGCTTCCCAACAGGCTCATTTCCCAAGCAGAACCCAGTGCTGAGGAGGGGCTGTTCAGTGTTTAGGAATTACTGCCACAAACAGGAAGCGTTTCATGCTTTCTATTCACAGTTACTTGAGGAGGGAAAGGACATGGGGCCCAGGGCAAGAGCTACTTTGTAATAGGAAAAGAAAGCTGGCATGGCTTTTGGTTATACCAGCTCATTGTATTCAGTGTCAAAAGGAGGCGGCAGTTAAATATGTGGGATATTCAGCTGGAATAGGCTGGCCCTCCAATGGCAGAACGAGTAAATTATATAGTTTCACTAGTAGTAAAGTCCTGATAATCAAATGCAACATCAAATTGGTAATTTGATAATAGGTAATGCCTTATTCTAAAAATGAATTAAATAATTAAAATATGCATGTTTACAGGGAAAAATGCTGTGTAAGGTTAGAAGGAAAAGCCATATTTCATGATATCTGCGGTAGAGCAGTGCTACATTATTTATGAGACACCAGCTCTAAAACACATGTTGAACTGCTCTTGCCATAAGTTTAAGTTTTAAGCCATGATGGACCACACAAAGATAATTCTATGCTATTCCACAGATCCTTTAACATTTATTCTGTTCAAATCATGTAAAACAGAAAGGCCTTTTAACAGATGAGATTGCTGGCTACTGAAAATGCATCTCCTCAGTTGCGGTAAAGGAATTACTTGAATCAGATTTCTAACCACATCTTCAAGAAGGTGTCAAAGCTTCCTGCCTTTCTGCTGAATTACAGAAAGCTGTTACTTTTAGATAACTTCCTGTAATTTACCAGCAGGATCTGCTCAGTGACTGCTGCAGTCAATGTTCTTTTCCTCTGCCTTTCATTGTGGACAATGAAGCGTCTCTCTTTCATGAGAGATGTTGTAGTCTGACATCAACATGCATTGATTGAGGTCTGAGTGGTAAAATTGAAATATCTTTTTATTTCTCCTTGTTTCTTCCTTTGAGAAGATGGGAAATTCTTATGCTGGTCAGCTCAAGACAACACGGTTTGAAGAAGTATTGCATAATTCTATTGAGGCCTCTCTCCGCTCAAACAACTTAGTTCCCAGACCAATCTTTTCTCAGTTGTATTTGGAAGCTGAACAGCAACTGTCATCACTGGAAGGTAGGAAATGGTGGAATTTATATTTCTGGTCAAATACTGTTCTGCTGTTTGTTTTCCCAAGGCTCAGAACGCACATTTCAAACCAGAATACAGGAAAACAAAAGTATTTAAAATTTTTCTTTGGATTTTTTATGATCTGCAAAAATATATATATATAAAGAGATATGTACTAGAATTGGATTAAAAATATAAAGTGTATTATTTATTTTGCAAAATTAAGCCAATTACTTGCTCAAATTTATCAATATATATAGATTGAAGTACTAGGAATTGTTCCATTAAATGTGGGAGCAATCTTTGGAGATTCAGAATATAAATACAAGTTTGGAAATAAATATGAATCTGTTACTGTACACACTGCTGAAATCTGTTACCATACACTGCTGAAAGTTATACAGTAAATGATAGTAAACATGATTAATTTTTACAGATATATGCTAAGACTGAGTTTCATTGTTAATAAAAACAGCAGAAATATTTTTAGCTTTTGAGAAGGTTTATAATTACTTTGAGGATATTATTTTTAGTTTGTGGTTGCAAAGGTTAAAATTTAGGATCTGTCCTCTCATAAATTCTGCGCAAGTTTGTATTCAACACATGAGATTTCTCACTGAATTTTTGTGTGTGTTTAGAGAGCTTCATTTGCTCAGTCCTTATTTTAGTTTTCTTGAAAGTAGAATACTTTAAATGAACTGTACAAATCTGATAAAATCATTGCCCAAAGCGGTCTTTTGGTGTTAGGTATAGTAGTCTCATGATTTTCATTGATTTTACTGGCATGTGCAGAGCACCGGCATTTTGGTGCAAGGTTGTGTTTAATAATTTCATTATCTAGCCATTTCTGTCACGAGAGTGGCGTTTCATTTCTTTTGACCAGGTGTACTTCCTCTGTCATACTTTGCTAATGATAGCTTAGATGTATATGCAATAAAAAATGCCTAATATTTAGCCATGCATAGTAACAGAAAAAAAAAAATGAGCTCAAGAAATAGTAGTAGATAAAAGTATTTTGCACAGATTAAAATCTTTACTATTACCTCATGGTAACAGCCATGAAGCCATTTCTTGAAAAAGTAAATCTGCTCACAGCTCACACATCAGTAGCTTTTTTTTGTTTTGTTTTGTTTTTTTTTTTTTTTTTTTTTTTTTTTTTTTTTTTAAAAAAAAAAAA
>JAOEHX010057774.1:0-10567 GCA_025448015.1 Bolborhynchus lineola
TGGAACAGTTATAAGACTTAAAAAATATAGTGGGATTTTATGAATGTATTTGAAAAATAATCTCTTGTTACTCATCTGAAGTTATTTCTTATGTTGTGCAGTTGAACATCTGCTCATAGTTTTAAAATAGTTAGAAATAACAGCAGTCCTCTTCTGCTAGAGCATCCACAAGTGTATTGAAGTGCTGCAAGATCTGTGTTTACAGAACATAGATGCATAAAATGCAGAAGATCAGGAAATATAGGAGGTGAAACTATAGTCAGAAACATTTTTTGTGTGCATCTTATTTATAGTTTTGAAACCTGTGTTTGCTGATAGGTGTATAAGCAGGCAAAGAAAACTGAAAAAATACAAAACAAGTACAGTGCTAACATAAAACAAGAAGAAAAAATAACCATGACTATTTTGTTGTAGTTTGCTTTCTTAAACTTGATGTTTTGCTTATGAAGACTCACATCAAATAAGAAGGAAACTTGATCCACCATGCAGCACATAAGGAAATCTAATATAATTAATGAGAGAGTTCTGAGTGGTGTAAGGGCTTAGCCACATAACACCATGTGTAGGCTGTAGGAGAAGGTATTAAAATCAGATGATAGCTTTGGTGACTCCATCTGCATCTTTGCATTTTCATAGGATTCAAGAAAATCTATGTTCCCTGGAAAGTGTGGGTCCACAGTCCACACTATGCTTTAACTTTTAGATTTCATTCCAACTAGAGGAACATGGCCAATTGAGCTGCAAGCAGGACTTCTAATTTAAGAACAGTTCTCTTGGTGCGCCAAAAAGTCAAGGTGGCCATAACATGAATTCTGCTTTTGAGTAGCCATAGCCTGAGTTTCTTCCTTTCAGGAAGGTCCAGCCAAAATGCTTGAGAGTGAAGAACTTTTTTCACTCAAGAGGTATTGTACTGGGGCCTGCAAGGATGCTGGAGAGGGGTAATGGGTTCAAACTTAAACAGGGTTTAGGTTAGATACAAGCAAGTTCTTTACTGTGAGGGTGTCGAGGCACTGGAATGGGTTGCCCAAGAAAGTTGTGAATGCTCCATTCCTGGCAGTGTTCAAGGCTAGGTTGGACAGTCTTTGGTGACATGATCCAGGGTGAGGTGTTCCTGCCTGTGGCAGGAGGGTTGGGAGTAGATGATCTTAAGGTCCTTTCTAACCCTAATTATTCTATGCATCCATGATTCTGTGGTAAGTACGTACAGCCCAGTGGTGCACATTTTCTCTCTGCTCTAGCAAGGAAGTTTTATCATCCAGCCAGATCGTCAGAAACCTTGAAACATTGATTTACTTAACTGAAATCCCACTAAGAGATGGCAGCTTTTGTGGCTATATCTTTAAGTAGAACAGAATTGTCCTTCTAAAATTGAATTAGGCAAATGTTGGGTCACATAGGGGTTACTTAAGCATCTCTGGTGGCTTGGAGAGGGAAGAGTACTAAATTGATAAGGGGATTAAAGTGCAGAAAGTCTTTACAGATTACTGATGTTTGTCCTTCTGAAAATACCAAAGGCTATGTTGAGTTGTTAAGTAGTGTCGGTTGCAGTAACTGGAAGTCAGCATGGGTTTAAAAATTTTGGAAGTGTGGTAGAGTTGAGCATGAAAAATAGATTCTGAGCTTAATGCATATGAGGAGACTTGCATTATGTAAACATTTGACTGCCAGGTAAACTTCAATTTAGTAGAAAAGAGCATTATTTTTTCCACTTGCCTTTCAGTCCATCTATAGCTAGGCAAGCAGTATGGTATGCCAACTAAAATCAGGATGTTATCACATACTATTCACATCCATACACGTATCCTCTCCTTAGGAATATCTGTGAATGAAAGCACAATAACTAGAGCAAAAGTATTATTTTCTCCTGAGAATGCAGGAGCAGTTGAAAGATTATGCAATGAATTTCATTCTCCATGTATCATTAAGATAACGTTGGATACTGGGAGGACCCGAAAGTGGTATGGAAAATAATTGAGGCTCTACTTTGAAATAGAAGTCCTATGACTAATCCTTATTTCACTATTTCCACTTCCTCTGAGAAACCTTTGTCCTGTGTATGTGTTCTTTTTTTTCTAAGGAAGAAAAAAAGCTTGGATAAGCTCAGTTATATACAGTGAATTTCAGAACTGGTTCTGCTGTACTCCTGTAATCTAACTAGTGCTACTTCACTTTATGAATTATTGAAGGCTGTCCTTTTTTTCTGAAATAAGCAGCTCCATACACTCACATAGCAGAAACCTACAGGAAGAAGTTATGGGTCATTGTTGAAATAAGCATCTCTTGAGGAAAAATTCAGTAATTTTTCCTGTCAGAGGTGTTTGAAAAAGAATAGGTGCAATGTTTTACAAATACTTATATTGCATAGATATTTTTGGTAATTGCTTTCCAACAGTGAATCAGTACAGATCATGTCAGCTAGACTTCAGAAAAATGTCTTTTCACAGCCATCTGCTTTGTTGTAGTGCTTTCTCCAAAGTGTATGCAATCTTTTGCTTTGTCTCTGTCTGTGATTTAGCTCTTGCTTCTTCTTTTTTGTCTCCTCAGGGTGCAATTTACTCTATCAATCAAAACAGGATAAAAAGGTCAAAAGTCTTCAAATGTTTTTATAAAAAAAGGGAAAAAAATGAAACTGATATAATCAGCTGGCACACAGCATTTCGTTTATGTCATTTATTCTTTGTATTATAGCTCTAAGTGAGGTGAGTTACTTTGAAAGCAAAGATGATGAAACTAGACCTTTCAGCTTTGGGGCATGGGGAATTAAAAACAATCCCTATATAAAAAGCCTAGATCTGTCTTTAGTAAGAAAAGGAGCATATGTGATTGATCTTCATGATTCATATGAGCACTTCATTTAGAAAGCAGGGAATGTTTTTTTTAGATGTGGAAATCTGTTTTCCTCGCATCTGCCTTTCATGATGATAAATGATTGTTATACAGTTCTACTGGGATTTAGGAAATATGCTGAGTTTCAGGCAAATTTTGCTTCTCTGGAAAGGATTGCATTTGTGGAGGTTTTGTTGTGTTTGGTGGGTTCTTTTTGGAGGGGGCAGAGGGGATTTATTTTTTTTCAGAGCAGGGAGGAGTTAGCAAGGTGTTTTTTCTTTAGTGTATATTTTTTTTTTTTTGAAGGGACATTGGTTTATTGTTTTGTTTTATTTCTTTTTTCTTTTTTTTCCTGTGGAAACTCTTGTAATTCTCAGAGAAATAATCTTTTAATTCCTTATCAACTACCTGGATGAAGAGATAGAAGGTTCTCTCAGCAAGTTTGCTGGTGATACACGTGGGGAGTGGCTGGCACACTTGAAAACTGAGCGGCCATTTGGGACCTTGATAGGCTGGAGAATTGGGCAGAGAGAAACTTAATGAGGTTCAACAAGGGCAAGTGCAGGATACTGTACCTGGGCAGAAAGAACCCCAAGTACCAGTACACCTTGGGGACTGACCTGCTAGAGAGTTCAGCTGAGAAGGACCTCAATGTATTGGTGGTTGACAAGTTGACTGTAAGCTGGCAGTATGCCCTTGTGGACAGGAGAGCCAATAGTATCTTGGGGTGCATCGGGAGGAATGTGGCCAGCAGGTTAAGGAGGTGATCCCTTGACCCACTACTCAACCCTGATGACACCACATCTTGAGTACTGTGTCCAGGGCTGGGCTCCTCAGTGCAAGACAAAGAGCTACTGGAGAGGGTCCAGCAGAGAGCCACAAAGGTGATCAGGATTCTGGAGTGTCTCTTATGAGGAGAGACTGTGGGAGCTGGGCCTGTTTAGTCTACAGTAGAGAAGACTGAGAAGGGATCTCATTAATGCATATCAGTATCTCAAAGGTGGGTGCCAGGAAGATGGTGCCAGACTCTTGTCAGTACTGCCCAGTGACACAAGGAACAGTGGCCATAAACTAAAACACAAGAAGTTTTACCTCAACATAAAGAACTTTATGGTGAGGGGTGACGGTGGCAGAGCACTGGAACAGGCTGCTCAGGGAGGTTGTAGAGTCTTGCTCTCTGGAGACATTCAAAATCTGCCTGGACACGTTCCTGTGTAACCTGCTCTAAGTGACCCTGCCTTGGCAGGAGAGTTGGACTAGATGATCTCCAGAGGTCACTTCCAGCCCTAACAGTTCTGTGATGCATTTATCATAGAATTGTTAAGGCAGTTCATCTAGTCCTCTGCAGCTCATCTAGTCCAGCCTCTTCTCAAGCAGAAGCAGCAAGTTGTTCAGGATCTGTCCACATGAGCTTTGAATGCCTCAAGGGGATGGATACTCTGGGCAACCTGCTTCAGTGTTTTGCCACCATCACAGTAAAAGAGGAGGGTATTTTCAATGTTTAAGTAGAGTCTCTTCTGTTTCAGTGTGTTCCAATTCTCTGTTGTGTTTACAGTGAGTATCACTGAGAAGAGTTTACTCCGTCATCTGCACATTGATACCATCCCCCTTGAGACTTATCTTCAAGTTCAACAATTCCAACTCTCTCAACCTATCCTTGTGCCAGATGCACCAAAGTTTTAACCACCATACAGCTGCATATCATGCTGACTTTGTTGATGTGATTTCTTATGTGCTATTCTTCCAAGAGAGCTTCATTGAGAGTCAGAACTCTGGGTCAACTTAGGCTATATTAGTGAGTGGGGAACTTCAGAGGTTATATTGCTTTTGAGGCATGTTTTTAAACCTGTAGAATAGAGGACAGTAAGAATGAATCCCAGTTGCAAGAAATGAGGAAGGGGAGGAAGAGTTCCAAACTTGCTACCAAGGATTGTCTTCCCAAGTGTAAGAACTGCTGAAAGGTACCTGGAGAAAGTTGGTGGGAAAGGAGGAGAGAGAAACACCTCAGTCTTCCAAAAGCAAACTCCAGGAAGTTGCTGAAGGAAGCAGTTCTTTCCTGTAACTGCTATATTGTTTCTTCATTTCATTGATTCACTTATGTAGCACATTGGGACTCAGGTTATTAACAGTGATAGATATGCAAAACTTGTCTAATTATTTGGAAACTTTTTTTCCTGACTCTGGTTGAATTTGAAGTGAAAAAGAAAAACATTCTTCAGGATTGATGGATTTAATTTTCCATGATACAGCTCTAGAGACAGAAGCCTTTATATTAAGTTGTAAATCTTTGCAGGTTGAGCTTGTTTAAATAAGGCATAATTTTGTATTTCATATCTAGGAAAACCATTTTTTTATGAAACTAAGAACATAGTTCATGGTTTTTTAGATAAAAAAATGAAATGTGTTTATCTTTACCATCAAAAGGTGAGACTCTTGAAAAGAATCATTTGGAATACACAAAAATATTTTTACCTGTTTGAGTTCTCAAATTAATGCAGATACGCTTATTAATATCATTTTTGTGATATTTTGTTATTTTGTATGTAACACCTCTGTGCTTCTGAATGCATGAATAATGTCAATTTCTGATATCTTAGAAGCCAAGAGAGTTTTCAGTGGTTTTGGTGAGGTTTCTGTGTGGGTTTTTTGTTAGGGTTTTTTTAGGCATTAGCTTGTAATTAGGCTTTGTAGATCAAATTATTTAGTCTGGAGCTGATGTAAAAATGGCTAAAAACAAACCAAAGTACTGAATTTTGTGCATCACATTAGATTATGTTAACCTGAAGCTCTAAAATGCTGAGTTTTAGCTCTGTTTTGACTTGACTTTTGCCCCAGATATATCTGGGTTCATTCATGCTGTTTTATTCTAACTTCAGAGGAACACTAAAAACAAATTATGAGAACGTGGATTTAAAAAACATAGATTTAATCAATAGTGCGATCTTTAAGAAGTCAGGTAAGCATCTAAAAGGAAAGGACAGCAGTATGTGTCTTCCTTAGCTTTATTTTTAAGACTTCAAATGATTAATCCTTGTTGTAGCTTTGAGCTTGTAACAATCTTGTATCAATCCCTATTGCATCAGGGTACTTTTTTAATTTTATATCAAATCAAATGAAGCCATTTCACTGTAAATCCCCTGTGAATGGTTACTGATTGTTTCGCAAAAAATATATTGAAAGGGACACCAGGTTTAAGTGCAGTCAGTGTTTCTTTCCTTACACATCTTAAGCCCATATGACATAAATTAAAAGTATTTTAAACTGCAATTATATAGATTCCCCTTGTTTTAAACTGGTTGTCTGTTTGGTTGCTTTGAAATATTATTCATGGACGTATATTTTGAGAAGTTCTCTTCCACACTAAGCACTCAGTAAGAACATACTGGGGCTGGAGAATTGTGGTGGTTTAGCTTTTCAAGTGAACGTAATAAGATAATATTATGTTACCAAATCTTATCTTTTCTTTTTTTTCTGTAGAAAGGCAATAGCATAGCTCTAAACCAGGTTTTACTCATTTTCCATCTCTCAAAATGTGTTGTTTCATATGCAAAATACATTATAAATAATCTTTAACAGGATGGAATTCAAATTAAATTTACCATGTAGATCATTTACGTGGAGGGGAGTAAAGAAGCAGATACCTCTAACAAGAAAAGCCACCATCTTTGGGCAATAAGCAAATCATGATAGGATCTTTTTCAGAGAGGTTTCTCTTCTGTTTAGAAACACACTTAGTGGGTAAAAATAAATGAAATTAAAGGGTATCTCATTTCTAAACATTTTGAAAGTCAGTAAAGACCAGCAAAAGAAATAGACTATTTGATATTATTGGAATAAGCAACCCTGGTAATTGTTTTATTTTCTGATCTGTATACTGATGTTTAAAGGAACTTATTAAATACCACTGGCAGAAAAAGCCCCACCTCATTAAAGGCATAGGTAAACTTATAATGATATGAGTTTGTAAAGTAATGATTCCAGTAAGAGTTGAATTATGAAATGATTTATATTCCATGCACAAAAGTGGAATCAACATGTTTCACTGCAAGGCAGATCTGACTTTTGAATCATCAGTTTATATATAAATGCAGTTATTAAGTTTTGAAGTTATAAGGAGAGAAATACAAGCAAGTAACAGTGGTGTGAAAATATCAAGGACGGCAATACATTACTTAGAATAGTGTACAACAAAGGGAGTGAAGAAATGTCCAAGCTAACCTTAGGTTAGTTATGTCATTTACTAGTGCAATAACTGGTGCACCATGAAACACGCTAAAACTCAGCTGCCAAACTCTACCAAAAAGCTCAGTAAATACATGGGTAGTAATTCCTGTTGAGCCATATGCTACTGTGTCGTGATATAAAAGTATTTGAATAAGCTAGTATAGCATTATACTTAAAGAACAGAGACTCTGGTTTCTAAGACACTTGCAGAATTGAACAAGATCTAAAGAAAGTTAAAAGGATGAGACTGAAGTGAGTTGTCACATTAGTTATCCTGACAGTGAAATATAACTGATTTGTAACTTACAAAGGTACTAACGCCTTCTCTTTGACATATTGAAGGCTGGGTCAGGGGCAGAACTCTCATGGGTTGTGGTAAAGCAGCTTAATAAGTAAAGCAAAAGCCGTGCCCTTAAGCAAAGCAAAACAATGCATTCATCATTTCCCATGGTCAGGCAGGTGTTCAGCCATTCACAGGGCAGCACAGCTCAATTACACCTAAGAGTTACTCAGGAAATGCCATCACTTGAAACATACCCCTCTTACCTCCTCTTCCACTGTTTTTTTTATGCCGAGGTCAGCTGTCCCAGCCATGTCCTCTAACAACCCTTGTGCACTCCCAGCCTACTCACTGGTGGGAGGTGTGAGAGTCAGAAAAGGCTTTGGCTCAGTGTAAGCACTGCTCAGCAGCAACTAAAACATCCCCGTGTTAGCAAAACTGTTTCTAGCATAAATCCAAAACATGTCCCATACTAGCTACTAGGGAGAAAACTAGCTGTATCCCAGCCAAGACCAGAGCATTACTGTTCTGCCCTCCAAATTGCAAGCAGTCTTTATATTCTATTTCTGAAAAGGACCTTGTATCCTACATGAGAGTGGATGGGAATGCCAACCTTTGCTTTCTTGTTATTTGATCTATTAATATTTTAGAACATAAATATAAAATGTGAAATCAGAATATCCTAGTTTTCATTATAACTAATGTTTAAGGCATGTTTAAGTAACATGATAAATTTTTTTTAAGTCTTTTTTTTTTCTGAAGAAAAACAAATGAATGAGCTTGACAATGCAAGTGTTCTGATTTCTGCAGAAAATGTTAAAGGTGTACTTATTACTTGTATGGCCTTGATGTTTACACTGCCACTGTTATTGCATGGTTTTTTTTGATAATTTATACTCACAAAGTTCGAGCTGAGGAGAAGGTTGCGCTGATCCTACTATGCCGCTATTTCAGCAGCGTTGTAAGTGATAATGCTGTTAAGTATTGCCTGAAGGTCACACAGGAGGAAAGCAGCATGCAGCAGACATCCTCTAATTTCTTCTTCATAAAGGCTTTACTCTTTAGTACATATTTCCTTGAAATAAGAATAAGATCAGAATGACCTGTTCCGCTCCTTTTCTGTGTACTTGATGAGCAAAATTTGATCTATTTAGAGCAATAAAAGCTGTGCCAGTTGTCTTTCACCTGAATTCACAAGAGAATTATAAGAAACATGTCCCTGAATTCAGTTGATTTATGATCAGGAATTCAAGAAAAGCAAATGTATTCCTCAGATTTCATAAGGACATCTTGTCAGAGACTAATTCTAATTGACAAAATGATCCTAAATGCGACATAATGACTTTCCTGATTATTGCCCTCAGCTGCCATTATTTTGAAAAAAATGGAATCAAGCAAGAGAATTGTATGTATGACTAATAATTTTTTGGCAGCAAGCACATCAGATGACTGCTACCTGTTGACTTACCATTATTTAGTAATACCATGTCTCAATGTTTTCTTTTTTGTTTGGTTTGGTAAGTGAGGACATTGGTGACTTTTCATGCGACTTTCTACTTTTTCAAAAAGTATTGAGAACAGATGCAGATGTTGACTTGAATGTAGCAGGTCCTTTTTGTGAATGCTGTTCGCTTCAGTGCATTATTATTCCTAATGTAACTTCCATTTCTTCCTTGAATTTAAACACTTTATACAGCTTAATGTGTAAGACTGGTATTTTGTAGAGCTGAACTGCTAGGAAGGAATTCAATCTCTCAGTAGTGTTAACCTGGGCTTAAACATTGACGCAGTTGTTGAGAGTTCCCTTGTCTGTATCAGTATTTCTGTTTCTGCTGCCCTTCCTACAGAAGGTTCAGGAAAGCCATCAGACTAAAAGATCCTGTTTACACTACTTTCCGCCCACAAATAACCACAAAGTAAAATGTTTTGGATTCCTGTGCCTTATCACGTAGCTGGTAGTGCGAATCATGTCAACCAGAGATCTGCTTTGCATGTTTGGTGTAATAAAATGTGCATAGAGCAACACAAATTTGCCCTTACTTGCTGCATATCACATGTCTTGTGCCTAACCTGCTTGGACGTAATATATTAAAAATACCTTTAAACATATTGGAATGAGAACTAAATACCATACTTTCATCCCTGCTATAGATCATAGACACATAGAAGAGTTAGGGTTGCAAAGGACCTTAAGATCATCTAGTTCCAACATGCCTGCCATGGGCAGGGACACCTCACACTAAATCACATCATCCGAGGCTCTATCCAACCTGGACATGAAGACCACCAGCGATGGAGCATTCACAAGTTCTTTGGGCAGCCCTCGCAGTAAAGAATGTATTCCTTATATCCAATCTAAACTTCCCCTGTTTAAGTTTGAACCCATTACCCCTTGTCCTGTCAGTACAGTCCTTAATGAAGAGTCCATTCCCAGCATCCTTATAAGCCCTCTTCAGATACTGGAAGACTGCCACGCAGCCTTGCCTTCTCCACTCTGAACAACCCCAACTTTCTCAGCTTATCTTTGTACGGGAGGTGCTCCAGTCCCCTGATCATCCCTGTGACCCTCCTTTGGACTTATTCCAGCAGCTGCATGTCCTTTTGATGTTGAGAACCCCAGAACTGCACACAGTACTCCAAGTGAGGTCACACAAGAGCAGAATAGAGGGGCAGGATCACCTCCCTTGACCTGCTGGTCACACTCCTTTTGATGCAGCCCAAGATACAGTTGGCTTTCAGGGCTGCAAGAGCACACTGCAGGCTCATGTTCATTTTTCCATCAACCAACACCCCCAAGTCTTTCTCTGCAGGGCTCCTCTCAATCTCTTCTCTGCCCAACCTTTAGCTGTGCCTGAGATTTCTCCAACCCAGGTGTAGGACCTTGCACTTGGCATGGTTAAACTTCATCAGCTTGCCATCAGCCCACCTCACAAGTATGTCAAGGTCCCTCTGGATGTCATTCCTTCCCTCCAATGTATCAACCGACCCACCCAGCTTGGTGTCATCAGCAAATTTACTGAGGACACGCTCAATCCCACTGTCCATGTCACTGACAAAGATGTTGAACAAGACCTGTCCCAACATTGATCCCTGAGGGACAGCCCTCATTACTGTTCTCCAGCTGGACATTTAGCCATTGACCACAGCTCTTTGTGTGTGACCATCCAGCCAGTTCTTTATCCACCGAGTGGTCTACCTATCAAATTGATGTCTCTCCAATTTAGAGACAAGGATGTC
>JAOEHX010057775.1:3594-14117 GCA_025448015.1 Bolborhynchus lineola
CTCACAAATTCTTTTAGTTTGTGTTATCAAGCTACAGTTTATACGCCTTGAAGTGACATACCTCTGTTTCAGAGTAAGCCACTCCACTATAAGATCAGTGTGAGCAGATGCCAATTCCAGGTTCATGGTACTGCTGTAGTTGCTTTCTCCAGCATATTTCTCTTGGTGAAACCAGCCAAGTATCTAGCTCAGCGTCAGGGGCTATGAGCTCACATACTCTAAATACAGCAGAATTATGGTTTTGCAAGCTAAGTATACAAGTTTAATAGTTTAACTGGCAGAAGACAGATGTGTGAATGGACTTAAGCTCAGAAAAACTTTTATGGAAAGTGTTATGTTATGATGGGTAAACAGCCTGTTCTGAAAGAAGGAAACTTGACAGCATGTGACACAATATAAACTTTCCAATTACTTTATTTTGTATTCTAATCAGACTTTTAAACAGTTTCTATAACAATCTTAAAAGCAAACCGGAGAAGCGACTCAATATATCTAGTATAGACTGTACTTCAAACTGTACTTAAAGCCTTCATCTTATCCACCTCTAAGCATTTAAATGGCGCACAAACCTAGGAATGCTATTCATCTCAGGTTTTCATTATATTCAGTGAAAAGAGGCATGAGCTGAGCTAGTCAATCCAGTTTAAAATAAAATGGGGACTACCTGATAGCTGTTTCCTGCTGATTGCAGCCCCATGAAGTTGAATGAATCAACACTGGGTTTATGTTGCAAGGAATACATTCATTTGCAGCCCTATCAGCAAGACAAATGTCTAAAGATACAGAAATAATGCGGTGCTGGTTTAGGCCAATGATTCTGATGGAAAGTGATAGCTGCCAGAGGGGTAGCAGCTTAGAAAATGTGATAACCTGAATCAGCTTAGAAAATGTGATAGCCTGAAATGAAAATGTAATAACCAGGCTACCTTAGTCTAGACAGTACAGCAATACAAAAGGATTTGCAACTTGCTGCTTACAAAGAATTGTATTGACAAGGCCAATTATGAATTTATTCTCTGTATACCAAGCATAAAATAAGAATCAACCTCTTTAATCAAGGCATGTAATTAAAAAGAAAGGAAAAAAAAACAAAGTAATTTTTTCCTCCCTGACAGATTAGTAGCATCTAAAGCAAAAATTGGGCTTTGTCATAACATGAATGTCAATAACATTGAATTTAAGTTTCTGTTGTTCGAATTCACATTATCAGATGTATCAGTAAAACTTAGTCTAGGATTTTAAAGGATTGATGGTGACACTTTGTGTAGCAAATTCTCATGCAGGTCAGAAAGAACTGAAGAGGGAAAAAAGTACTTCAATTGTTGCCTTATCTTTCTTATTTAAAAAGATTTATTAAACATGAAAACACTTGGTCTTGCTATCAATAAAAGCAAATCAATAAAATAGCATGCCAAGATAGATGTATTTTCTGATTTTTAGTTTTAAATATGTTATCTTAGCTTATTTGAGGAAATCTTATTGCATGCAACTCTCATTTCCTGTGAGTAGATACACCTTGCCTATTTTTGAATTTCAGATCTTTTTTCTTTCCTTGAAGATCTTGAAATAGGATGTATGAAGTAATTTCATTAGGGCAAAAATCTCTACTGATTGATTTCAATTAGTGTAGCGCTACCACTTTTTCACTATCCTTTCTCAGTGCATATACTCAAATATTTATATATGTGCTCCTGTGTAGGAGATAAATATTAACTGACTTCCTTCCTGTGGATATCCTCATCCAGAATGATTTACAGTAATATTACCTAATCAGCAAAGGACAAAAAGACCCCCTTTTATGTAGCCACTTATGTATTTTAATGGTTTTATGGGACAGATGGCAGGTGTGTAAGGCCTGTAGATAAACAAAAGTATTTACCTATAATTTATTTCTGTCTGCACAGTTTCCCATAAGATGCTAATGGCATTTATTGTTTGGAGCTTAAAACCTTCAGGGCTGTCTAGGAAAACAGGGAATAGTCTTTTTGCAATATATTAGCATGAGTGTACAAGGTTATTACAGTGTACATATTAAAACTATTACACTTGAAAACTGTTAATCTTTCCAAGATAAGGTGGGGGGATTTTTCCCCCCTTTATATTAAGAAAAATATATTGTCTATATTTTGCTTCTGGACTTTGACAACTGTTGAGTCAGTATAGGCTTATCCAGACTGTACAGATCAGACCCCATGAAAAAAACACAACTACAGCTTAAAAGAATATAATATTTTAACTACTGAGTATTTTGATTTTAAATTACTATAGCAGTCCTTACCATATGGGGTTGTAAACAGATTTCCTTTTTTTTTTCCAGATCTTTTTTTTCTTCTCTTTTTTCCTTTTTTTGCTTTTTTTACTTCTCATTCTTGACTCCATAGCAATAAATAGAACAGGCTCGGTGAGTGATCCTGCCCAGACTATAGGTAGTAGTAAGGAAATTCTTTGGATTCATCAAGGTTTTGCACAGGACCATTGCCTCTTATCACTGCTTTTTCTTACCTGTGTCAAATACTGAGTTAGGCCTGTCATAGCTCATTATTAGTTTCCTGCATAAAGTTCTGTGAAGGTGCTTCATACTTGTTTATGTAGCCAGCTTTGTTTAAAAAAGTATTAAGGACCCTTTAAAATTAATTTCTTAATTGCCTTTTTATATGAATCCTACATCCTCTTTATGCATAAAACTTCAATGCAAGTATTCCTATAGTAACCACTGCTCTATTTTTGGTATCAATTTCTATTGCTTCCTTAATAAATTGTGTTTATTTAATTACAAAAGCCTAAAGAGGACTGGTAGGGCATCTCAGAATAATGAACATATGCTGCTGCTTTCCAGAATGTGAACTCAAAGCTGCATGGGTTAAATGAACGCGTTTCTTAACATCTTGTTATCACAGGATACAGTTACATCTTGATATTGACAGCTAAAGTAGCTGCATATCTCTTATAGATCTTTAGCAACACATTTATAGAGAAACTCCTTTAAGTTGTTTCCCAGATGTTTTAGAACCTTTAAATGCAATAAAGCTAGTATATATGTACTCTGTGAAATAAAAATGAAATATTTGTATCCAGCTGAAAAGATATGCTTAACTTGATATATGTTCTATATTAAAATTGTAGAGGCTTAGTGAAAAGGAATATGGCTGAATTAACAACATAAGAAATGGAAACCAAATTATTAGATTTTGATTTTTCACTGGCTTGAGTAAAACCACCTCATAAATCTTATAGGAAAGATAAATGACTTACCTAGATAAATAAAGAAAAAAGTTATCTGAGCTGTAATGAATATTTTAACATCAGCGATTCATACTGACTCAAACACACGTTGCTTTTAATACAAGTGCGTGCTCTTGAATGTTATTAAGGTTTAAACAAGTTTAAATGTGACAAGCACAGGATTAAATGTGACACAGAAATGAATTTAAGCAGCTAATTAGGTTTTGGTGGTCCATCCTATGTTTGACAGGTATGTAATAGCAGCAATCCTAATTCAAGGAAACCATAGCACCAAACAGATACTAGTTTTATTCTGAAACTATGCTTTTGCACCACACACTTCCACAGGAGGTACAGAACTGTTCCCTGTTTGAGATGTTTTGAAAACTAAAAAAATTACATGTTATGGTTTCACAGTGAACATTTTTTCCTTAAAAATGAAAGCTCAATTCTTAGGTTTTCAAATAGAATTCCACCAGACGTATAATTTTTCAACTGTTTAGATCTAATCTTTATTTTATGTGAGGGTTTTTTTGTCCACTATATATTACAGATTTTGATTTCACAGTACTGAATATGATCATTAAAATTAGTTATTATTTACAATATTAATTACAGTACTTAATTTTTAATCTATTTTAATATATAATTTCATTTATAAAATATATTATTTACAGTATTAATTTAAAATTTAAGGTCAGCATTTTTAAAAGGGAATCGGGTGGAATTGAACAACCTCGTGTGCATATATATAAATTTCATCTTACATGGCAATGCAAATTATTGATAGTAATATAAATTGGTATTAGTACTTGGTTGGTCATTCTATCACATAGCTGTCAACTGGTTATGATAACTGGTTAAAACAGCCATTACTTCACAGGGTTATAATGGAAAATAATGGGAAATAGAAGAATGAGATTTAAAAAGAAAAATGTGGTTAGGGTAAACCAAGTAAAAGAATGTAAAATCCATACCATTTTAATTTAAAGAGTTTCCAAAACTTGTATTATCCCACTTACTGTAACTGTCTAAGTTAAGGTAATGCAGTATTTAAGAAAATAAATCTAAATCCAGAAGCACTGTCAGCAGGCAGTATCCTGCATTAAAGGCCTATTTCAGACCAGGAGACATAAAGGTGGGATCCATCTTTACACTCCATCACCAAACACACATGCAGTAATTACAATTGTTGATTACATTTCATATAGATAGTTTTAACTCTCAGTTTCTGAGGTCAGTTGCCTTCATCCTGCTCTTTAAACACAGGAGCTGCAGACAAGCTTTAACTAGTGACTAAGCATGGGTGTGATGATTAGGATTTTGGTTTGTTCTTTTAATGCCCGGTCTCATCTTGAGGTTAGTCATTTTTAGCTGTTTGACAGTACATGATTTGTGAATTTCGACACTCTTCTTAGGATAAAAGTCAAATTGCGGATTGACTGATGTTTGTACAGAAAATTTACCCAGCTATCCTTGGGCCTATTTGCTAGGAAGCAATTACAACTGTCATACAGGAGCTCTTTTAGGTTGTTTTTGTTTCAAGTTTGCTCAAGTGTCTTAATTTTAGGGGAACTGAATTGTATAGACCCAAATGAATAAATGTCATTACAGAAATTATTAGTTTGTTCAGCTGTGATATTTGTAGATTTTATAACGGTTATTCAATTACATCAGTTAGTTTAATGGGAACATTAAGAACCCTTTCTCATACTAGCTACTTAAGAGTAGCTTTGGTTAAATACTTGCTAAGCTTTTATCCAGAGTTTTAGGATAAGCAAGTCAGATTAGCATACACCTTGAGTTGCATGAGAATCAAACAAGCAATCTAACCATCAGGTACCACATACAGGGAATTAAATTATTAAGTAACCCATAATTAGCTAATGGTCAAAGAGTTTTTCAAAGGCTTGGAGAGAAAATATGGGTATGGTAAAACTGGATCAGATGAAGGGTGCAAGTAGCTTTTAATAGTCCTTTCAGTTGTTACCAAAGGAAAATGTGTAAGAATATGGCCTGACTGTCCAGCATACTCTTAATTTCACAGATCCATCGATATGTCAAGAATTGCCTTCCCCAGTGAGTTTCTCTTTATGTATTTTTCTGCCTGCCACTCCTCATCTCCCATTTCCACTTACCCCATTCCCTTGATTGTAAATTGCTTGATGGAGGTGCATTGCTTATCTTTATCCAGTCTGCCCTGATTAAGATTGGATGTTTAGAACCTACAATTCTATAAATATCAAGATAAGGAAATTTTTTTTATCACTGATTTTGAGAGATTATTAAAAGCTTACCTCTGATCTAGATACAGACACTGTATTACTGTTATGGATTTAAGATGCTTTCCTTCTGTAGCTTGGAGCAACACCTGTGAACACTTGTTCAAGATTGGCCTAGAGAAAAGTTACAACTCAGGGACAAAACCACCAAAATAACTGATTATATCTTAAGCAGGGAATTCTATTCTTTAGCAGAAGAGAGGGGAAAGTTAATTCAAACCATGTTTTATTATCCACTCAAGCTTCAGTCTCAAAAGATTCAGTAACTAAAGCTTGAATCTTCATCACTAGAACAAAAGGATGGTAGCTGAAACAATCACATTAACATCTATCAAATCCTTGGACAAAAATTGACTATCTGACAGAAAGCTACACAGGTTAGTGAATGAGCAGATGCTGTGGAATGAGAGATTGATGCCTTAACATGCCTCAACAGTAGCCTGAAGTCTGACTAATAATCCAGAACCAATTTGTCACAGATGCCAACTCTCAAGTATTGGTTAAGCCCTGAGAAAATAGTCTGCATTTCTGCTCCTTAGTGTTTTTATTTTGGCTATAGTGCTGTAAGTAGCTAGTAGCAGTACTCCTTTAAAACTTCTGTTCTTAGCTTTTCACTTTACCCTGTAACTGAATTTATCAAACTAAGAGTCAACCCTTTTTTTCCTCCAAAATAGAAATACAGGTGCAAATTACGTGCAAGTGGTTTAAAATCTTAACTTACAGTAAGCTTTGAAGAACAGTGCTGAACTTTACTGCTTCCAGATACTCAGATCAGGATTCCTACCTTAATTGTCTTTTATATTTCATGACATGAAAATCTCATCACACGAGATTTTCATCTTTTAGTTCCAGACTATGAAATAGAAATCAGGAAGGATGAAAGAAGATGCCATTGTTTCCTTATGCATCTTACTCATCAGACTGATTAGATGGAGGACAGGTGAGGGGAAACTTCTCTTCTTTCAGGGGTGTAGTGATTTATTTGTAGCTTGAGCTATACTGCACAAGTCTGCCATATTTTTCGATTCTGCTTCCTGTTCTGTGTTGTTTCTTTTCCAAAGTGAGTTTAGCATCTTAGAAGTTGTAATAATCTTTCCTCTTCTCTAAATCATGAATAAGATATTTCTTAGCAAAGCCTTCATTAAAGAGTAGTGCTTGAATGCTCTGCATCATTTGTGATATCAGGATAGTAAATATTGCATAGTGCTGGAGCATTAATATTGAGCTAATACGAAAGACCTTCAACACAGAAATAGTCAGTGGGATTCATAGATTCATAGAATAGTTAGGGTTGGAAAGGACCTTAAGATCATCTACTTCCAACCCCCCTGCCACAGGCAGGGACACCTCACACTAAACCATGTCACCCAAGGCTATGTCCAACCTGGCCTTGAACACTGCCAGTGATGGAGCATTCACAACTTCCCTGGGCAACCCATTCCAGTGCCTCGCCATCCTTACAGTAAAGAACTTCTTCCTTATATCCAATCTAAACTTCCCCTGTTTAAGTTTTAACTCATTACCCCTTATCCAGTCACTGCAGCCCCTAATGAAGAGTCCATCCCCAGCATCCCTATAGCCCCCCTTCAGATACTGGCATGATCTAACACAATTTGCTTCTAGAAGGCTGATTTAATAAAGCTAGAAAATCCATGTCTTCTAATGGTATTCTGCTAATCTTCTTTGACAAGTTATTTTATGTATTAATAATATTATTTTGAAATACAATTTTAAGTTGATAAATGGTGATATTTGCATCTTTTGTCAAGATGAGTTAAAGAACATTCTGCAACCCACAGCATAGGACTCCAGACTTCTGTATTCTTTATCTAGTCAGTAGATAATGGTACTTAATGGCATTTGGAAGAGGAGAAAAATAAAGAAAAAGGAAGTCATAAAAAAGTTCATTGATGTAAAAGTAATGAATCAAAATCTCTGCTACATCTCTGTAGCAAAAAGAGCCTTTGGTAAAAGAGAGGTTGTCTCTTTCTGAAAATAGCCAGATTTCTGTCGTGTAAAGCCCTCACAATTTATACTGCTTGCCAAAGACCTAAAAAATGCTGCACACATATCCCCTGTAGAAATGAGCATTGGAAGCTGGTCTGTATCTTGCGGACTCTTTGGGGGTTGATTCATATAGCATTATCCATGCCCGCTATTAAGTGGGATTGTTAGATATGACTCTGATTTGATTATATTAGTGGAAATGGTAGAGTCTTAAAGCTGAAGTTATCAAAATCAGGTTTATTGAAACAGCTGCTACTGTCGATTTAACTCTGGCTTATGTGGCTTAAGCTGAACTATGTATTACTTCCTACATGATTCCCACAGGATGCTAAATGTGGGCTCTTGTGGGATCTGAAACACTGGTGCTGTTAATCCACTGTTACTTTCTGAAGGAAGAGAACATGACTGTTCTTTGAAGTTTGTGCTTGCACTCAGTGAGCTATTTACCATGAATAATGCATTTGACAGATTTTACCCCTTTAACTGTTAAATTATTGATCACAGAATGAAAATACTCCAACATACTAATTATTTTAAATAATTTGTGAATTATTATGGATATATTTTTGCCTACAGATTGTGGGGATTGTTATAAATATTCAAAATTTTAAATATGATTAAATATGATTTTTTAAATTTGCATACATCATGTGGGATTGAGTCTTAAGAATAACTACTATAACAAAGAATGGCCTGAATGACATATTGACAATTAACTTAATTGTGCAGCTGAACTATGACATCATAGTTAATGAACTTCCCCATATGGCCAAAGTTTCACTTTTTACAAGTGTTGCCACTAATAACTCTCAATTGCTATAGTGTCCTTAGGAAGAAAGAAAATACCACAAACCCCTGCCCATATTTTCAACTTCTCTGTAGGGAGATTGCTATAATAAATTGAATGCAAGTTCTCATGAAAGGTGAAGGTGATCTTGTACAAAATCTTTAGTTAAGTTTATCCACTCTATGCCTATGTATGTACAAACCCCCAGGTGCCAGGACACTGCCTGCACATGCATTGTTTAGCAAAGATAAATTGTTCACAAGACAGTGGACAAGGGACACAAGCTGGCAAGCACTGCCCATGTCCTTTCAGTTCCTCTTTGCTGGCGACAACAAACTAATGTTTGGGCAGATCATTCATATCCCACTGGAGTCATCAGTTTTGGTGAGCGGTTCTTTACCTGTGAGGCTTGCTTACTTCACCTTCTGTGAATCCTAGGGCAGGCTGCTACATGCTGTCTGGTTTTTCATTGTTTGAGTAGGTGTTTCAGTGATGCATCTATCATCTACTTTTCTGTTGAGGAGCCTTTTTGGCATCCTCCTGCACCTTCCATTCTGGTGATGCTGTCAGAATAGAGGTCGTGACACTGAAACATCTTGAGTGTTATTTCCAAGAATGATGTCATGGAAGTGATGTCCTAAGAACAGTGTCCCTCATTATTATTACTAGCTGTTCTTATGTCATGAACCCATGACACTCATTATTTTGCCTTTTTCTTCTGGTGCTTAAACATGAATTGCCACTTACACTTTATTCACACCAGCTCTTATAGTTCTGACACAAATCTCTACATGTAGATTGCTATTTGCAGAATTGTCTGTAGTGTTTTCTTCTGTCAGCATGTCGGTAAGGTGTCACTGACCTATTCAGAAGATGTTAATATGAACTTACTTGTTCCAGGTGTCTCAGGATGCCTTCTAAGTTAACAGCTACATTTCTGACAATGCTATTTTCTTGGGTGCAAGAAAAACCCAAACACCTTAACTGTCAATATTTGAAAGCTATATTTTTGCCAGATCGAGAAATGTGAATGCCTGAAAAACACAAAAGAAAATAATTTTCTTGAAAAAGATTGAAGAATTAATGAATCTGTCTTGTCCAATAATTTCTCTTTCAGGTACATGAAACATTCTCCTGTTTATCTATCTCCATTTCCAATTTCAATATCTGAAATGCTTCTCTCCCAGTACAAATACATTTCAGTCTGAGCTAATAGTTTGTATCAAGAATGTTTTTCAGTACATCTCAGAGTATGAAATGTCATAGTTCAGTAAGGGGATCAGATGAAAGAAAGTAGTAGCCTCTTATAGAGGGTAAGTTGACGCAGGTGCCCAGTAGAGTAGTTCATCTCTATACTGACAAGGCTGCAAGGCTAGGACACTACATTCTTTCTGAAGAAGCTAAAATTAGCAGTTTAAGATAGCCATATGGATATCTATCACCAACCTCTGACATTAAATCTCCATCTTTTTTTGCATACTTCTAATTTTTTCTCTACCTGCTGCATTTAATTAAATATTTCAGAATAAAAGGAAATATACCTCTCTATCAACTATGTCCTCTTTGAACTTTCATTGTTTTGTTCTAGTAAGTGCACAGATAAAAAAGTACTGTCAGATAGGATAAAGTAAAATTTCAAATGAATAAAAAATATTGCTTCACAACAGGTCCTCTGCTGCACATACTGAACACACATGAAACAGTTTGCTTAATGCATGGTGTTTCATGGAATCATACAATTACAGAGCAGTTAGGGTTGGAAAGGACCTTAAGATCATCTACTTCTAACCCCCTTGTCATAGGCAGGGACACCTCACACTAAACCATGTCACCCAAGGCTATGTCCAACCTGGCCTTGAACACTGCCAGTGATGGATCATTCACAACTTCCCTGGGCAACCCATTCCAGTGCCTCACCACCCTTACAGTAAAAAACTTCTTCCTAATATCCAATCTAAACTTCCCCCGTTTAAGTTTGAACCCATTGTCCCTTGTCCTATTGCTGCAGTCCCTAATGAAAAGTCTCTCCCCAGCATCCCTACAGGCCCCTTCAGATATTGGAAAGCTGCTATGGGGTCTCCAGGCAGCCTTCTCTACTCCAGGCTGAACAGCCCCAACTTTCTTAGCCTGTAGACTAGCAGAGTAGAGGGGCAGGATCACCTCCCTCGACCTGCTGGTCATACTCCTTTTGATGCAGCCCAGGATGCAGTTGGCTTTCTGGGCTG
>JAOEHX010057786.1:2225-15072 GCA_025448015.1 Bolborhynchus lineola
GTGGTTGTTGGTACCACAACGGATATAGGCGCTGTCCTAACGTCTCTTGTTGATAACCGAGATGTCCACCTACTTGGCATACTGGGCTAAGGAGTTGCTTAGGGCTACCTGTGTTTGCAGAAACCTGTTTGAAATGCTGAATTTCTCTAGAGCACAGAGGTTAGTCATGGCCAAGTGCTGGCATGTTTAGCTTTGGTCCTCTTAGGATCTGCAGACAGAGATCTCTCCAGAGAGTAGGAGAGACTATCAGTTTGAAAGAGTGGACTTTGGTGCACTGGAAATACAGCCTACTTGTGCATAATAACCTGGTAGAGCAGCTGCTCAAGAAATGGAATTACTAGATTCATATCACGCTTCTAGCATGAGGGATTTCAAACCCACATCTCCAACCCTGCAGAAAGAGACTTTTGTGTGTGCAAGTATACATAGTATGCTTGCTAACAATTTTGAAACTACTCCATTGTAATTTTTGTAGTCAGCAGTGGTTTGGAAAACTGAAGACTAAAACTGCAAATAAAGACTTCTTTTTCAACAAGCTATTCTGTTTTGTGTGTGATTTTGCTCTACAGAAAGCAATACAGAGTTTACTGAGAGTTGGTTATAATATAATTTTGTATAATGTCTGTTTTCTCTTACAGTATATGTGAAACTGCAGACAGAGAGATGGAGGAATTTACAGTTCTACATACACTGACTGGATGGATACCAGAAGTTATTCCTCTCCGGTAAGTTCTATTAAATAACTACATATTAGTTGTTTAATATTTAAATCTATGAGCTATTATGAAAAATAGAGCTAAGCCCTAAACATCCTTCAGAATCAGTTTTGGCAAGTATATGGTTTTTAATTCTGGCACTTGATAAATGTGCCTTCAAGGAATGTAATTTTATTGTGTTTTTCTTTGTAGGTCATACAGTTGCATGGACAGCTATTTCTCTTGTAAAATTGATGCTTTCTCTTTATAAAATTAATTAACTTCGATTAAACACTGTAGTGAAAACAGGGTTAGAGAAATCTGTTTAATCTAGTATACAGGTACAAAATGTTTGCTAGTAATAATAATAACTGTATTTGTGAATGTGCTATAGAAAATAAAACATCCTAGATTTGGAAGTAGTCAACTTCAACTAGGATGGTGTTTCACCTTTTAAAAGTATATCAACTGTTCCAGTTTATTTCAAATCATAAATTATTTCCAACCTATAGTATTTTTGGTTTTTCCTGTGTGTTTTGAGTCTGTTTTGTGAACAGACATTCTAATTTTCCAGCTTGATATTCTTTTAAGTGTATGAATGACTGAGTTACAGGCACTAAACCTTTAGACATTTTTTTTCAAATTAGACATATTTTTGCCTTTTGATGTATACATTCGAGTGAATACATGTATAACAAATAGTTTTGGTCTGTATATTATTTGCTTAGTTATAATTGCTTATTTATGTATTCCAGCATTAAATAAATTCAATCAAAGGCTATTTTAGTCCTTAGTTCAGCAATTTTTATGTCCCAAGCTATGCTTGCAGTTTAACAATATTTGTGTCATCCAGTACTGTGCAGGTAGCCTGAGTACTAAAGTAATCTAACCTAAATTTTGGCTTTTTATGTAGTTGGTTTTGCAACTGCAACAGCAGAAATCATTATTCACAACTTTAGCTCTTACTGAAAATATATTCTGGAAATAAGCAAATGTGAATACCATGGAGTCTTTGCAAAAGCATAGTATGAGATGGCATTAGCTCATTGTACAATCAATTATTTTACTAACAAAAAAAAAAAAACAGACAGGTGCATCCAGTTAGCTTGAGTGAAGCTTATTGATGGTTCTGAACAATTCATTCAGCTTTAGATTTTTTTCTGGAATCACTGGGTGTCTGTGGAAAGCCAATATGGCTGCATCTGTCATGTCTTATGAAAAAAACATTGCTGTAGCTGGTGGAATGAGTGGAAGAGGTGTGGAACTACCCGTGCTGAAATAGTTAGTAAAACCTAGTTTGGAAGTACTTGTGAGAAGGTTTTTAGTATACAGAACCAGAATGAGGTTGCTACATGGTGTAGTTGCAAAGTGGTCTGCAAATTTCCCTATTGCAACTTTTATCTTCTAAAAAGCTTTACAAAGGATACTTTATGTACATGCTTCCTTAAAAACTATTTCTTTCTTTGTGAGTCTGTCCATAATCTGTCTCAAAATTCACTGATACACAAAACCAGGATTTTTATTTACTAAAACTTTTCTAAGAGTTGGACTGTTAGTTACAGTATAGTGCTGTCTAAATAAAAATCACTCTTATTGCAAATATCATTATCATTGTCATATACATATGTTTGTGTTTTTTTGTTTGTTTTTGTTTTCTTTTAAGGCTTGAATACTTGGACAAAGTCTGGGGCTTTTTGAAAGAGGTTGTGCCAGAATTCAAGTTGTCAAATGAGAAAGCTTCAGTACTTGGTACTCCTCAGTCAGATACAAAATATAAAGAGACCAAAGTCTCAGAGCTAAAAAATGAAGTTTCATCTGTCAACAAGCAGTCAGAGAAACCTGAGAAAGCAGGGAAAGCTGATAAAATTGGCAAAGGTTTGTAACTGTAGGTAGTGTCATCTCTGTAGATCAAGCATAAATAAAATTAGCATAACCTCTGGCTTTGGATTTGTATTTCTTTGCTATGCCACTTGCAACTCTGAGTTTGTTGTTGTTTCATTGAACACATTGCAATAGTATAAATTCAAAAGCTTTTGTTTGAACTATATAGATCTCATTAGAAGCAGTACTAGTCTCTTATGAAAACAGCTTCAATTTATGGCAAAGATTTGTTTAGCCCTATGTCATGGACATTTCTCTAAAGACTGGTTCTTTGCAGAGGGATAGCAATCTGAGAAGTTGCAGCTTCCCCAAGGCCATACTACTCTGACCATCAATAAATTATACATTTCATAATGGTTGTTACAAAGTGTGATTACCTGCAGAGAGTTCTGACAAGTTCCTTCTAATGTCTACCTTCACGTTCATTTATAGCAACTTTGCTGTTTATGCTACTAAATATAGGTATCAATTTTATTCAAAAGCTGCCAATTCTATTTACATTTAAATGAAGAAAACTTAGGGTTAGCTTATTTGCTGCAGTATGTTATACGTCAATTATTATATTTGAGACTGAGCTTTCTTAGTTGCTGTTTATAATTTGAAGGTATAGAGGCAATTTCATTTCTTTAGAAGGTACAAGTAATATAGTAAAATGTCTATTTCTTCTTAGATTTTCAGAAAAATCCCTGCCTTTCTCACTTTGAATCTCAAATAATATGTTCTAACGTTGAAAGTGTTATAAAAATTCTAGAAGAGACCTGGCTGGGGGGTTATTCTTTGTTCTTAGGAATTCCTGCTATCAGTGTAGTAGATGTTTCAAAGTTCGGAATAGATCCACACAGGGATGCAGCCACTGGGAACAGCACTGTCATTCATCCAGCAGGGTGCTGTGGTTTATTCCCAAAAATCTTTGTAAATTTAATCTTCTCCAAGACTTAAAAATTGTTAGTAGCTGAAACAGGTAAGAATTAGGGAAGCATTCTATTATGATGCAGCTCTGTAATCTCCAGCTCTGAGCTTGTAAACTCTTGTGAGATGCTCTAATAATGTTTGGTATTTTGTCATTCGAAATGTATTTTCCTATAGTCTTAAGTTCTAAGGTTTGAAAGAAAGTTCTGACTGTGGGAGACTCTTATGTGTCCTTTGGGAACCTATGCCTCATCTATGTTAGATTCTATTGGAAATTACTGATGCACAGGAGCAAGAACATGAAGAAAATACTTGACACAGTGACAGGAATTCAGGAGTTGAAAACATTATAGTAGGGGCATGAAGGTTGTGCACTAACTAGAAGGTGAGACCAAAGTCTTCCTGGCTGCTTCTCAGTAAATCTGCCTTTATGTTTTAAGAATTATTATTTATTATTATTTTTTTTAACTGAATGACATTAGATCTTGACCTGAAGAAGAAAAATAGTCTTTGTCTTGCTTAATAGAAAAAGCAGAGCAAAAAGAAATTGGAAAGAAGAAAATCAGAGATGGAGATAAAGAAAAGCAGAAGTTAGCACTTCAGTCTGCTGAAACCAGTTACTCTTTTCAGGCCTTAACTGAAAGTAAGTCCTGTTCATTTGAAGCTAAAATTACAAACAAATTGTAAGTAAAATGTCGGGCTTTGCTATTATTTATTTTTGAAATAAGATCTACAATTTGAAATAATACTGAATTCAAATGTATTTTTGTCATGAGATTATAGCCAGTGGAGAAAAAGCTTGCAGGCTTTGAGACTCATAGTCTGCAGGTGGAGTGGGACAGTAGAACCAGAAACTAGGGCTAGGTTTAAAGTCAGACTCCAGAAGCAGTAGTTCTGAATTGTTCTTGGGAATTTTTGTAGCAATGACTTTTCTTGATGCAACCTTTTTTCTGATTTTTTTTCTGCTTTCTTTTTTTTTTTTTTTTTGATGGTAGTATCTTGACAAGTATTTCATTTCCAGCACCATAAACATACTTAGCTCCGTACTGTAAGTTTTTACTGTACCTTTTGAGTGTGAGGGCTTCTTTCTGTGATAAATTTGAATAATTTCATAAATAATGAGATAATAGAGTCAGACAAAGAAAATAACAAAAATGAGGCAGAAAGAGCAGAATAAGTTAGGCTGAGGTATAGCAACATTTATTTACTGTTTATGCTGTTCTAAAACATGTTGATGTTTTCTCTGTAGAATCATCTGTGCCAACACAGCCAGAAATGGTCGTGTATGCTGGCTGTATACCACTACATTTGTTTGAAAAGGATGTGTTTTCATTAAGGCAGATGGTAAGAGTCTATGCTCTCAGGACAAGAAAGCATTATTTTATTATCAAGAAGTTTCATTCTGTAGCAACTGTGTTGTAACAAAACTAATAAAACGAATATAGTGAAATAATCATTGGGTAATGATTATCAGTTAAATTTATACTTGTGGTACTTCTGTATTCTGATTGTGCATTTTCTGCATTTTGCTGCCACAGTCTTCTCATTTTTTCAGTTTTACTCCACTTTCCTCTTGATCCCAGGAGCTGAAGTCTCTTGTGAGAATCTTGATGGGGTCTTAAAAAATGTATCATAATGAGATACTTCTGAATGGAAAGACTAATTATTTTAGGGGTTAGTTGAAAAACATGAATTCTCTGATACACACTTTCCGATGTGGTGTTCTATAAGAAATAGCATGTTTATATCCATTTCTACCATTAGCGTTATAGCTGATGAAAGCAGCTGCAGAGAGTGCAGCGCTTCGTGCAGCTGGGATAAAAACAGTGCTTAAATTTCCACTTAGTCACACTCTACAGAAAACTGTTTATAATGCCAGAGCTGGCTTTCTTGAGTTGATTATTAATTAGATTTTTTTTTTTTTTTTGTGCATTTAAATTGTATTTACCATAATTAGAACATACAAATTTAAGCTACCTCCTCAGGAAACCGATAGGCTTGACAGAATAAAGAAATTTCCAGAAATGGTTTGCAGGTGTTATGCTTTACTGGTCTTAATTCTTGCACTATTTTCTTTTTGCAAGTTGTGCTGTGTATTGTATGCTGTTTTGAAGACTAGCTCTTTCTCTGTTACTTTATTTATTTATTTAAATTTAAGGTCTCAGACAGTAGTGTCTTTTTCCTCAGAATTAATGCTAGTCATCAGAAAGCAAACTAGAAACAGTGACATAAGGTTATGTCTTTCCTGCCTTGAGTATCAAACATGGCTTCAGTCTGTGAGGTTATAGAGAGTGCTGAAAAAGAGGCATTGCAGGCCAAATAGGATGAGGCAGATGGATCTGTGAGTTTAAACCAGTGTTTTCGTAAAGACTGATAGAAAAATGGAAGCTGACAGAAATTAAATGTAGTGGGTTTCTTGTGGGTTAAGAAAAGCTCATTTTCAAGCTTTCTTTGAGGGCTGAGATATACTACATTAATAGAAATGACTAAAGTTTCGAAGAGTGGATTCATTGGCATAGTCATTGCTCTCTAAATTTCTAGAAAATTTTATTGTTAACTGCAGTTGTACCAGAATTTCCCTCCAGAATTTTTGCAGTATCCCTTTTAGCTTTGCTTTCTAGTGTGTATATCCTTGGATTGATATGGCTATAACTTAATTGCCTTAAGTTTGCTCAAATAACATGGAAAAAATGCATAATTGAGTCATTCAGGTATGTCTCCTACTCAGCAGCTGACAGGTTCTTGTTTATGGCACCTAATTGGTAGTCTTCAAAACCCTTTCTAATCTCAGATGTTTTAAATTGCATTTTTAAGTTGCTTGAATATGTATGTACCCAGTCACCACTCTTGTAATATAGCTTTATAAATTCAGAGATCAAATGAGCCTGTTACGTTGCTTGTATACCTTCATAGAATCATAGGATAATTTAGGTTGGAAGGGACCTTAAAGATCGTTCCAATCCCCCACCACAGCCAGGGAGACCTTCCACTAGACCAGATTGCTCAAAGCTCCTTCCAACCTGTTGCTGAATACTTTCAGAGATGGGGCAGCCATAACTTCCCTGGGCAGCCTTATTGTGTTAAATTTGTTCTCTCCCTTCAAATAACTGACAACTACAACTACATCTACATCCTTCTCTGCAAAGTTCATAAATGCAGAACCTCAGGAACATTTGACAATGGGAAGGAGCAATCAAAGCCTTGCTGATGAGCATGTTAAGGAACTAAATTATGTGTGATTTATTTAGCAAGTAAAAGGAGGTATATTTTTAGTATACAAAGGATGTGCAAATCTTGTAACAGAACTTTCAGTAATGTAAAATGTTAAGCACTACACTATTATTATTTTAATGCAAAGAGCACCACTCAATGTCCACATCTAAAATTGTTCTTAAGTCTGTTGCTAAGGGATTTGGTATACAGGTCAACTGCAGCATCTTTAATATGTTCTCCAAACTAGCCAACAAATAAAAACTTTAACCATGTACTGGTTCAAAGTGATACTACATTATGGAGATTGCACAAGTTATCTAAAAGACCAGTTGCTTTTAGAATTCTGCCGCTTTGTAAATTCAGCATGAAGTAAAGACTTGCTCTCTCAGAAAAGGGTTTAAAATATGTTTATTTAAAACAAAATGTTGTCACTGTTGTTTTACATGTTCTGATTCACATGTATATTTTCTGTAGCACCTAAAAGAATTCAGTTAAATAGGTTGAAAAGAGCGATGAATCTACTATAAGAAGTAAAATACATGTAAACACTTATGAGTATTCAATTATACTTTTTCTGCTGAATATCAAATTTTAATTAGAATGTTTTTGGATAGCCTTGTCAGGTGAGCTATTTTTGTTTCATTTGTTAGCCAAGCTGTTAGATGCTTTTGTGTGTGTACTGTTCTTTTCTGTCAGAGATACGATGAGAAAGGAGGTGTGACACAGCTGGATTATTTTTCCATGTTTCATAGGCTGATTCTTCAGAGAAACTAAGGCAGTATGGACTTTCTCACATATATAGCCATCCTGTCCTGATCACTAGAACAAGATCCTGTCCTCTGGTAGCACCACCACAATCGTCACCGGTTCCTCGTTGGAAGCTTTTCCGTCAGAAAAAGGAAACTCTTGTATCATCTGAACCTTTAGGTTTGTCTACTTAAACCTCCAAAATAAATGTGTAGTAACATTTTAATTATTACAAATATGTAAATTTCCAGGGCCATATTTATCATCTTATCACTTAATTCTAATGGAACTTAGGGATTACTTGTTTGGTTTTGTTTGTTTGTTTGTTTCTTTTTTCTTTTACCAATTTTGTATTACTTCCTCTTAGCCCTGTTATTTCTTTAACACTTTGAGAAATACCTTAATTTCAGGCTAAAAAAGCACTGTACTTGAGAAAATGAAGAGGGAGTGTTATCAAACCAATGCAGAAACTCTGTCATGCAGAGCTATGAAAGCTTCTGAACACCTTTCAAGTGTTTGAAGTATATGACTAGTCCTGCTGCAAAAACTCATAGTTATAGAGGTAAACTTGTTCTAGGGTTTGTCTGTACCACACAATGGAATTAAATGCATGATGTGAGATACATTGAGTATGAAAGTCTTACAGACATGCTAGCAATATGTAATGAGACAAACAGGAAATTAGCAGTGTACTGCCATAGTTTTTCTAAGCTAAGTTGGATAACCTTATGTAGGTTAAGCACACTTTAATACCCTGCAGGCTGAGGATCAGAGCTTTGAGCAGTTTTTTTTCATGATATGTCACCTAAAGCCACCCTTGGTTGTTCTCTTTGATTCAAATGTATGATATTATATTTTGAAAATTATTTAGGTTTAATGAATCCCCTGTGGAAATTATTTATCAAAGTTCTAGTGTTAAAAATTTCTTATGAATAGATGTTTAACGAGTTGTTTTTTTTTCCAGTGTCTGTGGTAAAGAAACCTGAAGAACATGTTGAGATTGCTAGCCTATTTTTGAATTACAAATTAAATGTTATTGCACTACCCACAGACATGTAAGTATTCAGTGTAGTTTTAGCATTAGCTTTGTAGTGTTCCTCCATTTGATTGTGAAAGTGCAATGGCTTATGTTTACTTCTATCACAGGGAAAAACTGGTCAGATTATGTAGTTGAAAGCAAATCAGGATCAGAGCACTCTTGATTTCTTGATGTCGCATGATTGATTGTCAGTGAATTGTACATTTAGGATCAGTATCATGTATATAACAGATAAACCACTATTCTAGATGCTTACAAATTGTAAAACACCTACAAACTTCTGAACACCTTTGTATAATTAATATGAAGAATTTTAGTCATGCACACAGAGGGCATACACATGCAATTATATGTTCTCCTAGCATTGAGGGTTACAAGCTTACCTTCTCATTTAGGCATGCAGGTTCTTGTATTTGCACACACCTTCTGTTGGAGATGCAAGTTGGGGTTCTCTAAATTTTATATGCTCTTCCCTACAATCTGCTAATCTACATGCATTTTGTGAATACTCCATTGCTGGTGGTGTTCAAGGCCAGGTTGGACAGAGCCTTGGGTGACATGGTTTAGTGTGAGGTGTCCCTGCCCATGGCAGGGGGATTGGAACTAGACAATCTTAAGGTCCTTTCAACCCTAACTGTTCTATGATTCTGTGCCTGTGAGAAAGCCCATTAGGAGGTGGACATGCACACACCTGAGGGGTATGTCCCTACTTGTTACACCCTGTACGGACAGTTCCCTGGGTGGTTGCACACTTCTCAAGGCATCTGACATCAAAGGGCAGGAAGGTCTATTGGGCAAAACCATTGCCAGTTTCTCTACTGCGTAGGCCCAGTGAATATTCAATAGATTGCTTCCACCAGAAATAGGAATATTTTTGGATGTCTTTCTATTTTTGCCTCAAACTACTGATCCCTTTCAGTTCTTGCATGTATCAAGGAAGTCATTGACTGGCCAGTCAGTACTTTCATGGGCATCATATATTTGGCATGGAGCAATTAATTTTTATGAATAAACCAGGCTGTTCTCTGTTCATTATAGTTATTACAAGAAACCTGAGAGTTCAGGTGAGGAAGCTCATGCTTATAGCACACCTTTGTATTAATGCCTTGTGTTAAAGACTGGAAGTCCTTTAAACTCTTGAAACTCGAAATGTATAACCTTGTAGAAATATATATATAAACCCTTGTATAAATACAGGGTGTCTTAGAGAAGAAGTTTCAGAAATCAATGTATACATGACTTCTAGTCAGCATTGAATATTCAGCATAATACTTGCTTGCTGACAAGAAAAGAAAGATTATCATTAATTATATCAGGGCTTTGGATTTTTTTCCTATTACCCACTGTGTAATGCTTTTCTGCCAGGCTTCAGCTTATGCTGTTGAACATTTTGTTAACAACTGCTCGAATTATTAGTCTCCTCTCCTTTATTATGACTGAACACTTGACAGAGGAAGCATTGCATGTATGACATACCAAGTGAGCACCAAGAGTTTTATGTTATTTTGGAGTATATTTATTTTCTTGAGAATGAGTCCAACAACAATTTATAAACTGTTGGATATGTGTATCATTTTTAAGGTGTGTATACCTTTTTCTAAGTACGTCTGTAAGTAAACCTCACAAATTACATGGTAGCTTCCATTTTTGATCATCATGATTGGATGGGTTGATAAGAAACCAGTTTGGGTTGTTTGGGGTTTTTTTTTGTTTTGAACAGCATTTTTCAATGGAAGAAATTAACTTGGAATATTCTGGGTGTATTATTTTGCTGATACAGTTGCATTTTGTTTGTTAAAAATACATTAAATTACTTAATTTTTGTTTTCAAATAGTAGGAATAGACATACATAGAAATGCTCTTAGCAATATCCATTAGTAAGCTATTAGAAGAATGAGAGAGGAATCATTAAGATGTTCCCTTGTTTGCATGTTACCATATTTTATGTAGTTTTTTCATCTTTAATAGGTTGCTTCATGGTCAATTTACTGAATTTTGTCAAGGACAGTTTGTTTAATGTGCTAAATTTCCATGACAATGAGCTAATTTAATCTCTTGTGATTTAATTAACAGGTAGTAATCAAAAATGTATAGCAAGTATTAGCATTTCATTAAAGTAATATAGCTGCCTAAATAAGATAAGGAGCTTAGATACACAACTGGGACTGAAACAGTTTTTAATCTCTTGCTTTAATTCTAATAAAATATTTTGAAACACTCAAAGGCAAGATAATTGTTACTGTGTTACTGCAAAAGATCTTGATATTTCATTATCTCAGCCTTAGGAAGGGGGCTGGATAACACATAGCATTTTTCTTTGTTCTTTATTGCTGCAGTTACACAATTATACATTCATTAATTGGCATGTGTGCAATATTGTTTTGATCTTGTTCTCCCAGTTCACTTAACAAGCAAAGAGTTATTTGTATTTCCATCAGTTTTTACTTCTGCCTTCACTAAGTCGGCAACAAAGCCTTCTTTTGCTATAACCAGAATAGACCTTGCACAGGTTTCCTTGGTTATCATGTGTTTTAGCTGTCTGGTAGCTATGGAGACCCATTTTGAGGGAAAAGACGAAAATTATTCTGACACTTCCTCCCCCCCCTCCATTTGACTAGTCCACTTTTTTTTTTTTCCTTGTCTAAAGGACATGGAAATTTATTTACTTCTAGCATTGCCATCTAGTTTTGCTTAGCTGACTTGGGTTTGTTTTTTTTGAGGATTAGTTAAGAGGGCAGGTTAGTTCAGGTCTTTTTGAGCGTAGATACGTGTATAGTGCCAAGCCAGAAAGATAAGCATATATAGATACTGTGCTGCCCTACTAGGCTGTAAAATAAACGAGTCACAAATTATTTTGACAAAATCATGTTAAGCATTTTAGTTATGAAGACTTTTATTTTTGAAAGTAAATGTATGGATTAAATTGTTTGAATTTTCTTCTATTATTTAGCCACTTTCCACAGTCTACCCTCAAAAAAGGATTTGATTCTCTGTCCCGTCTCCCTTCTGTTACTGAAAGTGATGAAAATGTGGGAAACAGTAATGTGGCTATGGATCAAAGTGCGAGACGTTCAAATGCAGAAGATGATTCTCAGGTAATAATTTTACTAATTTTATTTTAACTTGACCAAGTTTTATATTCCAAAGGATAGTGAGACAAAATGGAAAATACTTACTACTGAAATATAGGGTTTTAAAGAGTTCTCAGTGAACTTTTTTCCCCCACTATTTAAGTAACTTCCCTCCCCTTTCCAATTTATAGTTATATCGATGTGTGCTGGGTGGGATATCTTCCACATCACTTTTTGGTTTAACCTTAGTTTTTAATGATTTATTCCTCAAATTCTAAAAGTCCTGTTGCTAACACTATGAAATATTTTAGCTTTACTGTCCTTCCTACTGTCATTTTCTGGGGCCAACTGATAAATATACTTAGGGGTCACACATGTAGTATTCACTCGATGTATAGTGACAGCCTGATGGTTATAAAATGTGTTTGAAGACCAAAGACATACTGTTAAGAATAGTATGCTATGAGATATCTTCATGAGCAAAGAAAATAAAATTTGGCTTGTTAAAATTTGAAGTAAAAGGACAATAAATTTCAGTATAGTTTTTGGAGTGCCTCTTTATATGTTTCCTTTTCAGAGTATGCTGTTATGCTGTTTTTTTATTTCAGTTCTTAAGTTCAGTTGCTTTAAATCATTCGATATCTATTGTATATATAGAAAATGTACATGTGGACATGTAGTTGTTAGGTATTTATGATTTTAAAGTAAGACAATTCCGTAGTAAAGGAAAATTCTTTGCAATAAAATATATTTTTAACTAATCTGAATTTTGTGTACATTTTACAATAGTCTAATTAGTAGTTCATTAGTACTTCATCTTTAAAAGTCTTTTTAAAAATTGCAACTTAAGAAAATCATTACAAACACAGCAAAGTAATAAAGAGCTGTAAGTAGCATCATACAATATATAATAATTATTGGTGGCATAACTTCAGTCTCTCTAGCGGTGCAAATACAGATTTAGTTACATCTTAATAGATGTTTATGTGCTAGAAACATGAAAGTAATTTGGAGCATCACTTTGATTCTCTCCTCTAGTCCAACTGTGTAAGAAATATATGACTGTAGAAGGAAGGTTGGTCTGTCACAGTAGGACATGCAATCAAAAAGAGGCAAAGTCAGGTCAATGGCTCAGTGTACAGCTGGAGGCCAGTTATGGGTGGTGTCCCTCAGGGATTGGTGTTGGGACCGATCTTGTTCGACATCTTTGTCGCTGACATGGACAGTGGGATTGAGTGTGCCCTCAGCAAGTTTGCCAATGACACCAAGCTGGGTGGTTTGGTTGATATGT
>JAOEHX010057791.1:2282-14122 GCA_025448015.1 Bolborhynchus lineola
TCAGCCTGGAGAAGAGAAGGCTGCGTGGAGACCTCAGAGCAGCCTTCCAGTATCTGAAGGGGGCCTATAGGGATGCTAGGGAGGGACTCTTCGTTAGGGACTGTAGTGATAGGACAAGGGGTAATGGGTTCAAACTTAAAGTGGGGAAGTTTAGATTGGATATGAGGAAGAAATTCTTTAATGTGTGGGTGGTGAGGCACTGGAATGGGTTGCCCAGGGAAGTTGTGAGTGCTCCATCACTGGCAGTGTTCAAGGCCGGGTTGGACAGAGCCTTGGGTGACATGGTTTAGTGGGAGGTGTCCCTGTCCAAGGCAGGGGTGTTGGAACTAGATGATCTTAAGGTCCTTTCCAACCCTAACTCTTCTATGATTCTATATGCTTCTCATACTTTGTATCCCAAACCTCACATGAACTTCATAAAATGCTTCACAAAATAAAATATTTTGTCTGAAGTACTGGAGCACTTTAAAATCTGCTTTAATTGCTGGCTTAACTAGTTGGTTTGGTAATTATTTAAATACTTTATATCAAGAAAGCTTTACGATATCAAGAATGATCTTGCTGTTGCTGTATCAAGCTGTACAAATGCAGAACTTAAAAATTCCAGGCCAGTAGGACTGTAGCCTTAAATTGGTTTGGAGAGGCAAAAGAGAAGAAAGTTCATAGAATTCCTCAATGAATTATTTAAGTAAAACATTGTCCTGGGTTCTTGGTACTTTGAGGCATTTCGAACACAAATGTGAAAGAGGCCTTTAACATGCAACACTCTGAGCTCACATAGGTACTGTACCTCCCTAAATGAGGTGTAGCAAATAGCAAAGAGCTCAGTGTTTCAGAAACAAAAAGAACTGAAATTACTTCTGGAAAGGGGAATGATTAATGTTTTAAAGAAATACCAGTCATGAGACACTTGCTTACCACAGAATTTCTGCTGGCTTGAACAGGAAGAAAGGTGTTTAGTGTAGTCTAACATAATTTCCAAAGAGAAAGTACCGGTCTAAAGTGGGATTAAGCATGGATGACAATGCCTAGCAGAGAAGTACTTGGTAACTACTGCAGAAAACACACATTTCAGCTATCTTTAGAAACCAAATTAAAAAACTTGAGTATAAGACAAAAGAAAGGAGGTAATAAACTTAACTCAAAAATCTGTAGTTCATTAAAATTAAATGTTTGTTACCACTGAAAAGGTGTCAATGATCAAGAGAATTCCTAAGACACGGAAATTTCCTCTACACTCCAGGCTGTCCATCCACCAGAGGACCTCAGATACCAGGAGGTACCAAATAGTTAATACTGACTTTTTAATGACAACACCCTTAATAAAGGAGCATAGTCTTTAAAATTAGAAAAGGCGGTGACTTCAATGTATCAGTTGCACTGTAAGCAAATACCCAGTTTCTATTTTTACTAGTGGCCACAGCATTTTTCCAGGGTTATTTCTATGCTGGTGTCCAGAATTACTTTCTAAATCTATAGCAGTTGTATGAGAGCTATAGGATTAATGTTTTGTTCTTCATTTTCCTGTTTCCCGATGAAAGTCAGGGCATCTTCACTTAGCTTTCATTAGTAGAGGTGCCAGCAATGAATAATAAAGCACGTGAAAACTTAGGCTGATGCTGGTTTATAGCATTCACTTTCTTGTTTTAGTCTCTTAAAACCAGGCCTCTGTGGTTTGCCTGACTGCCATTCTACAAAGGTCACTACCTATCCCAGTGTGTTTGGTAGAGGGGGGACGACTTGGTAATTCATATGTGCAAATTTATATGAACAGTGAAACTCTGAGCCCTCTCACCCTTCAAAGCAGTGTGCTACTGTCAAGACCCATCTCTTCGCAATCAAAACACAGCCACATATGTGTCCACTTGGCTCACTCTGCAGGGAGCATTGCCATGGCCATCGGCCTGGGCGACTGGTCCTACCACCAAGGATCCTCTTGTTCATGCGGGCAGCGGGGCGACGGCCACAGTCTAGTGAGGAACAAGTGCAGAAGGGAGTTACCACAATGTTACTTTTGTTACCACGAAGGCAGCATGTACAAGACATTCTACAAGGAAAATGTGGACAGAATTATATTAACAGTCATGAAATGACTCTGAATAATAGAGAACATTAAATCATGATACACAACAATCATGATGCACAATAATATCACAGAATCATATATGGATTGGAAGGGACCTTCAAGATCATCCAGTTCTACCCCCCTGCCATGGGCAAGGACACCTTCCACTAGATCAAGTTGCTCAAAGCCCCATCCATCCAGCCTGGCCTTGAACACTTGCCAGCTTCTTTGGACAACCTGTGCCAGCACTTCACCACCCTCACAAGGAAGAATTTCTTCATCATATCTAATTTAAACATACCCTTTCCCAGTTGAAATTCATTCCCCCTTGTCCTATCCCTATATGCCCTTGTGTAAAGTCCCTCTCCCGCTTTCTATCAAACACACTGGGCCATTTTTATCCTTCCTTTATATCAAAGGATTTTCTCTCCTGATACTAATTTAACCAGCTCAGCCTGCAATATTAACCAAGCTAAGCTTGGTATCCTGGCTTACTTTCTGTCAGGGATTACCAGGCTGCCCTTAAGAAAGTGTCCTGGGTTTATGTCAGCTGGCAACATATCTGGGCTACTTTGCGCTATCCGTAAGAACCGATTCTGGAAAATCTGCTCAGCGATAATAAGGCTTTTCTTAAGCCAGGTGTCAGGTGAATGTCACACTGTTTACTTGGCTACATGGCAGCAATCTTGCTTGGCCTATGGAAATTACTAAGAGAGGAGATTTGAAAAATTGAAGACATTGCAGTATTGTGTTCATTCTACTTTATAAGCCATTTCCCCCGGAAATTACACCAGATTGCCATCTGCCAGACAGTTACTTTTCTGAAATAGATGGCCCTCCACTTTTGTTTCAATTTATACTCTGGATTTGTAAAATAGCAGACATTATTTATTCTGTTTATACTAGGTCTGATTTAGAGACCAAAAGAACACCACTGGTTTCTGCAGTCAGCTTCCCAAGGGAGGAGCAACGGTTATTTGTAACCTGTAATTCTTACTGTGTTCACTTAACTTCAGAAGGCAATGGGTTTTAAATGTACTTAAAGCAACATACTTCAGAAGCAAACACCTTTGACAGGCTCATATAAGGGTTGGGGCTTTTTCTGATCAGAGTGGTAAATGTTTTGCTTAGTTTCCCATATTTAGGTCAGCTTTGTCATTAATTTTCCCTGTGTCAAGCTAATCCATAATTTAAGTGTTCTCCAACAAAACTCTCCTTGTCTGTAGGACAGGATTTCACTGAAGATGAAGAATTTCTGCATTTTCAAACCAGTTAAAATTGCAGTCTGCTGCATCTACAGACTTGGTCTGCAGCTTTCTACTTCAGATTCTCCTGTCCCTTGAGCTTCACACTAAATGGCTTCAGCTCCCAGGCAGATAGCCTGCTAACCACTCAGCACAAAGTTCCATCAAAGTAATTTTTGGAACCTAACTGCTGACAAAATTCATTCTGTGGGAGCAGGACTGCAGTACATAGCCTTGTAGTCAAAGAAGAAGAAAAACTGATGAAACGGAATAGCATAAAGGGGGAAAAAGCACTGCAAAACTGGATATTGCACAAGTCCAATCAAATTTCAGAATGAATCCACACTAAATATTTGCATTTGTTAATGCAATTTAGCACATCTTGGAAAACATCTTTGTATCATACGCACTTCTCTCTTACCTGCTTTAGTGCAGAAGAGAGCCACTTTGCTTCTGCTCCGACACATCTGTCTAAATATTAGAACAAAAATATTGTGGAAATTTCAATTAATGGATGCAATTTTTGTCTATTTGAACATCTGCACAGGTAGTCGGTACTCGTTGTGAACCAGCTGTGAAAAACCACACAAACTTTAAAAAGAAACACAAAGACCTTCTAAATGCCAGATCACCTGTGATTTCCAGTGTCATTCTGGAGGTAAGGCAAAGCATTAGTTCAGCTTTATAATGCATTCCATGAGTGGGTGCTCCATGTTCTGCAGTCTACCTCAGTCTCTGGGCACTGATCCAGCTCTGAGCTTAGCTAGGATGTACAGTCTGTCAAGTCTTAACTTATGGCACCTGAAAGCACAGGAATTGCCCTTCTCCTCCTTCTCCCAGCTGAAGGATAGAATTGTCTTTTAAATACCTTTGATAAGAGATGATCTTTCATACCCTACACATTTGGGAAGTTTGAAAAAACAGGAAGTTTGCAAAAGTATTACAACAACAAAAATGATCATTGCTGTTAGACTTTTTTTCATATGAGAGAGGATAGAAGGGATTCTTTGTCAAGGGGAGATCCTTGTAAAACAGTGAGCATTGTCGCCCAAACAGCTGACTGCCTTTCAATTTCCACCCCCTTCATTCCTACTGTATATGTGCTTTTCTGAGGCAGATGCAGAGCTAATTAGACTGGATACCCATATTATCTGCTCCCCAGGTAATTCACTGAAGGCTGTAATCTCAGTAGGTAGGCAGTATGTTTAAAATTTCAACCACCTATAAAGGGCTTCATTTAAGTCATAGATACTAATGTGGGCACAAGAAGAGTTCCAGAAGCTCACCAGATGAGCTTGAATCTGTGATTTGATCAGACCTCTGTCCCTTACATTGCACACGCCCCAGTCATATACTGTGCAAACCAGTCTACTTCCTGTTTCTGAAAACACAAAACATAAAATTCTGTTTCCAGAGCTGGACAACCAATTTCAGGGAAGAAAATTCTGTGCACAAGTTTGAGGAGCATTTGCACTCTATAAAAAAATTACAGAATATAATATAGACTCATATTTCATACTCGTTTTTTTTGACTTATCAAGTAGCCAGATCTAAAAAAGAAAACTTCAGTACTTTGATCTCATACGTATACATAGCCTTCACTATGCCATTCCCTCTTACCGAAATGTTATGAAACTAGTAGTACATTTGTTAGTTCCTGCCCAAGTTCCCAGTAGTCCAGGAGCCTGACAGGTCCTGTAAACATATAACATATTTCTCAGCACAGATGTTTTACATGCTGCAGTTGACCCAGATGAATACACCTGAACTGCAGGTCCTGGGCCTGTCTTGGCTTCATGTTGGGAAGAGACTAAACACATACTGTCCCCTGTGCAACTTGCTTTACACCAGAAAGCAAGCCAGGGACATGAAAAGTGAAGCAGGCCTGCAGGTCCTCCAGTGGAATGACAGGGAGACCAGTATGGGGTGCACCTGATCTTCAGCACATGCACAGCCAGTGGCAGACATCTAGGCAGGATGCCTGATGCAGCCAAACCAAAACCAGCCTCACTCTTCACTTAGCTTCTCACTTTGTGTTACCCATTTTCTTGATTCAAGGAGACTGGAACATACTACATTCCTACATACTACTTTAATCTGTCTTAATAGCTTTATCAATAATCCTCATTACTGATGTTTTTTACTCCTTTAACTGGTACTTTGGGTGAAACTAGATCTTCTGCTACTAGATATTGTAACTCAGAGGTTCCAAATCCATCCCTTAACACATACTTCCTAGCAGACCACTCTCAAATATGGCAAAGCACCTTGAAATTTCTGCTTTGGACTTTGGTGACTGAACAGACTATGGCTGGGGACCTGCCTTTGCGTTTGCCAAGGTTTTTATTCTTGTATTATCCTGGAGAAAAGCATTTAGATACCATTAGCCTAGTGGAAAGAGACAGTGAGAAAGGAAAGGAGTTAAAAAGGTTTTCAAGTACCAGGCACCATCCTGTAATTGTCTTCTTCTAGATGAAGAAATAAAAAGGAATTTAAATGAATGGGGAGAATACTAATGTAAACCAGAACAAGTACAAAGCTGAGACATAGAAAAGCAAAAGTAGGCACTTGCAGACACAATCTTTTCAGAATTTTGCCATTACAGAAAAGTTTTACTGCAGAAAATAATGGAGCCAAGCAAACCAAAAGTAAGTGTATTCCTCACATATGAGTCTTCATACATGTTGTACCTCTGCATTTAGCCAAGACAGTCTTTTCTTGTGAAACAGAAGGATTTCCTATGGAAGAAGGATGTTCTGAAAACTCCTAGGCATTTGAAAGAGAATAGGGAAACAATGAATCTGCTTTCTGAAGAATGCAGTCATGGATGAGCATTAGGTGTGTCTCCCCTTTTTGTCCTGGAAGTTAAGTTCATTGTCTCTTCCGTCTCAAAATCACAACCATGAATGTCTCAACCATGAGATCCTGGCTTCTCATTACCAGCTACCTGTTTAGTCAAGTTAATTAAAAGAAATATACTTCTGTTTGAAGTCAGAGGGGTTGCTAAGGAAACCTACTGTAAGTGGATATAATTTCTGCTGAAAAAGCTGTGGTCACTCCCAGTGTGTGAATCCAGACTACATGGGCTGCAGAGGATGGTAAGATGTTGCTACAGGCTTTGCTTACTGGAAGAAGTTCCAGTACATACTAGAATTTCTTGGTCAGCAGGGATTTAATGAAGCCATCTAGTCCAGGTGCTTCAAGGGTATCACCTCTATGTCACTCAAATGCTGTTAGTCTAGCACAATGGGCCCCTGAGGATTCACAAAGTAGATTCAGAAGAGTCTACAGTTGTAGTAGACACTAAAATCATTATAGAGTGTAATCTTAACAACTCACATGATTATGTACTGGGATTTATACATGGATACCTTCAGAAAAAAAGAGCTTGTCGAAGGGAGTTTATCATGCTCCACTGAAAACTGATTACTCACAGCAGTGAAATCAATCTCATTTACCTATTACTTACCCATACACTAGAAGAGCATGTAAAGTGGATGCATTTTTATTCTTCCAGTCTGAGTGCAGATTCAGCCATTTTCGATGCTGCATTTCCTCATTCTCTATTACAATTTCTGTTTTCGATGGTCCCCTGAAACAAATGAAAGACACTCATAAATATTCCAGTAGGTTTCTCTATTACACTAATGAAGCTGAAGAGGCCCTAATGCCCCCTGTTTACTCTAAAGATATACAGCTGAATGTTATGTCAAAGCCACGTGTGGCAGAGTCGTAATTAGGGGAATGAAATCACCCCAAGAAGTTAGGCCAGCTAACATATTACTGTCAGTTATGCTGGTTTTTTTGACAAGAACCAGAACTGGAATCAGAAACACTAAGAGCCTTTACTGTAATGCATACATTGTCAAACTGTTTCTACAGCTTCTTGCCTCCGAACACACACACACACACACACACACACACACACACAAAATATTTTTATATGTATACTCATATTTTCTTACATTCCTATCTTTGCAAATCTGTTAAAATTTAACAGTATAGAGCAGTCTGGGTCTTGTTAATAATACTTGACAGTATCTCTAAGTCCAAGCTGTCTGCTTTGCAAAATAGAACAAATCATGGGTGACAATGTCAAACCTACCCTTCTGCAACAATTAACAGGAATGTGAAAGTAAGTTAGAATGCTTCCCCAGGAAATGTTTTCATATATCCACTTCCCCAGTTTAGTTATTGCCTGATAGACTCAAGCCACTGAAGAAGAAATTGCTGTTTTAGTAAATCTCAAATGCTAAATGGGAAAAAGAATATTTTTTAAACAGATTTACAAGTCATGCAGCTTTCCAGCACAGAACCATCCATGACTAGCCATCAATCGCTGTTGATGATAAGCATTTTCAAGGACTGCTTTTCTAAACACTGGTTAAAGGCCAAATTCTAAATCCTAGTTCATCAAAAAGACAATGAGAAAGGTTCAGAAAAACTGAGATGTGTCCCAGCACTTGCCTCTGAACCCTATCTCTCACGGCAGTAGCTAGAAATGCCAGCCAGGTTATGAGCTTGTATTTAACTCCAATTTCAGTCATAACTGTATTTCTTTTTAACTATTTAAAAAGTGCAACAGCCTTTACTTACTTGATTGCATAAATTAACAAAGATCAAAGAATTCTCTTTTATGCTAAAGGTTTCAGTGCAACCACATGGAAATGTTTTCAGCAGGGCTGGCAGAACAGACTAAGCTCTGAGGTCACAGCTCAGGATCCTGCCTGTAACATGACTTATTTTTCAGAACCTTCTCTGGGCATATTAAACAAAACTTATTCCATGATCTACTACCGAGAATGTGCAGGCAGATACAACAAGCACTTTTAGAGACTGCATTTTTTCCTCATTTAGAGAAACCTGTTTGCTGCAAAAAGAGCAGCACTTTCTTCCTCAGTGCCTGCTTATAGCAAACACATCAAATTCTCCTTTCTTCATTTCCATCATTTGCTTATTTCCCACTCTCTCCCCACCAAACATACACAAACCTTTTTTTCTTAAGATGACATTCTGCCTTATGATCATCTGGGAACAATTATGTTCACCATTTTGTAATTGTGTGCAGTAATTTTTCATGTAGCTGTAAACAGTGCCTGATCTACAAAATGTGTAACTCAAAAATGTGCTAAAAGTTGCAAACGTTATGCCATCTGATGGATCCAAATTCTACATTATCCCACATACCCGATTATTTTGCTGAAACCTGCAGTTCTGAATTACAGTGTGTGATGCTATAATCATCGTTAAGCAGACATGCACTTCTAAACCAGAGCAACAATCTACAAGATGCTTAACCCTGTATGATATTTTATAATTACTAATACAAGCTATTGTACTTAGTAAAATTATGGCTATGCCTTTTTTCCTTAGTGGTCACACTTGATATAATACACTTAAAGCTGTAGCTAATTTACGTTTTAGGAATGCTTTCTGTAATCACTTATACAGCATTCCCCCCCACGATGATTTTTATTCATGGTTTTCTTTCAAACAGGCAAGGGCCACCAATTCTAATTAGCAACAGGCAGAAAAAAAGGGACCTAAGAATCTCATTTCTAGCTGAAGAAAGCTGCAGACAATAGCTAACATCTGTAGAGAGACCAGAACATTCTGGCAGTTGCCAGAGAGTGAGAGAACACAAGCTAAATATGTTAGAGGAGAAGGACTTGGGCTGGTGTGAGATTAAGATGAGTCGAAGATTTACAGCATCCAGCAAGGGGCTGCTATGTCAGGTGCATATATTACACTGAGGACTGTAAAGCACTCAGAGAAAAGGAAGTATATAGAGCAAGAGGGACTCATTGTAGCTGGACCCTCTGCTCCAGAAATGCAGCAGGTTCTACTCAGCTCCTCCTGTAGCTGTAACACACAATTTCTTTTGTGGACACACTCTAAAGAAAGGGAAGAAGGATCTTGCAGTGGGCAGAGCCACATCAACTCATGGTGTACAATTCCTTCATAAGAGTATTTTGCTTTACTGAGTTTCTTACAGACTCAAATGACAAGGCTACAGCTGCCAACTGAGATATCAATCTACTATTTGAGTTCAAATTTAGCTCTCTTGACAATTTTTTTTCTTTTTTAGTGGCCTGACAAGGTTGACTTGAATGAAGTCATTCTGCATAAAAGTCTTGTGTGTGGCCATATGTAATATCTTTCATGATTTCAAGCAAGCAAAATAAAGAACTTTTTTATTAAACACTTTCAGAAAGCTCTGCAGCTACTTGAAGAGGAGTTAAAATGTGGACTCAAGCTTCTCTCAGTAGTGCTGCATAGTAAAACAAGGAGAAATCGTCTAGAGTTGCAGCTCTGGAAATCCTTAGCAGGTGAGAAATAAACACTTTTTTCACTAAGAAGGTGGAGTAGCCCTGGACAGAGGACTGTAGAATCTCAATCCAACAAGGTTTTCAAGACTTGGCTAAACACAGTACTGGTTGAGCCTATCTTGTTTTGCCAATAGTCCTGCTTCAAGTGGGGGATGGACTAGATGTTCTCCAGATGCCTGTTACAATGGGGACTTTCTGATTCTGTTCCACAATACAAATGCACTGTAGTGACCAGTATCTATGCTGAAGAGCTTAATCTTGAAAAAAGCTAACAGTTACTTGAAGAGTTTTTTTGTACATAAGAGCATATTTTAACACTACAGTAGAGTCATTGAAATATCTGCATCACTTAAGTACATTTGTTAGTTATATCTGCAAACATAAGACACTCATGCCACGGTAACAATAATGCATGCCTTACGAGTGATCATCTTTAGATGAGGTCTTCCACCATGCTTTTAAGATAAATTACAAATCCTACCTGAATCCACATGACTTTGTAACATCTCGTGGTGCTATTTGGATGGAACTATTTGAGTACCGAAATATTATTTTTAAACCAATGGGATTATAAGAAACTATTATTTAATAGACCACATAAATTTAACTCTCATATGTGTCATATTACATATGTGCGGTAAATCTTTATATCTAAAAGAATGATAGAGCTTCTGAGTTCAAACCACTCAAACATAATACTCAACAAATATTTAGGGTGCCTGTAATCTCAGCCTATGGACTTCTCCAAGATCATACCGAAAGTGCTGTAGTTCAGTAAGTTTACAACAGACACACAACCAACAGCAATGTTTTATCATTCCGCACACACATACATTTGATGTGACAGAAATACCAACCTTAGTGGTAAAAGACAAGTTTGTGTTTCACTTACATTTTCATTAGATCCTCTGCACTGTTTTCAGGAATGAAATGGGAGCAGGACCTATGAAAAAAATCCTTCCACAAGGCTTTCTTTCACTCAGCAGTTAACCAAAACAGTTAACTATCAGAAAATTCAAATGGAAGAACTCTTAAGAAGCCATCTGATTCATTCCCCTAAACCAAAATGATATCAACTGTATCTAAATTCTTCCTGACAAGTATCTGTCTGCCCTATTTGTAAAAATCTCTAGTGATGGAGAGAATTCTCAGCATTTCCAGGCAATATATTCCAGGATTTAGAGTTTGCAATTTTTTTTTCTGGTTTTTGTTCTAAATCTTCCTAACTATCATTTTAAGCTCACCATTTTGCTCTTATTTCCTTCGGAAATGGAGAACAGTTTATTCCTTACATCTCTGCATCAATATTTTACACATTTGAAGGTTCTTATACCTCCTGACCCCTGACCGACCACCCAGAGTTTTCAACTTTTCTTCATGGCACATGCTTTCTAGGCTTCTGGTCATTCCTACTGACTTATTCTGAACTCTCCCCATCTAATCAAAATCTAACACAAGCTGAATATGCCAGAGGGATAACACATAAACACTTCTGGTTAATTAAGGCCGTTTCTCCCGTCTGTCAAAAAGTTGCTAATTTCTAATCCTTTCCTCCAAAATGCTTTCAGATCCTCCCATCTTGATGCTGAATGAGAAACTATAAAGCATGCTCTTCCCTCTACCATCTGAATGACTCATGACATCACTGAATATCATCCTAAATCCACTGGGATTTGTTCAGCCCTCCACTAATACATCTTTATGTTTGGAAAATGAATCAGCAGTCTTGTATCATTTAACCTCTGTTCATATCTCCTTACTTATATTAAAAGTCATTTCACATACTGAGAAAGAGAAAAATATATCACATTTGCTGTTTCTTCCCTAACTATGATGTCTGTGCCTTTTCAAGGAATAAATTAAGGGAATCTGACATGACTTGTTACTGATAAACATATCCTGTCATTAAGATCTTTTACTTCTGTAATTATTAGTTAATACTTGAAATTAGGCAACTAGCTTGTAAATCTCTGCATCTTCTTTTTCCCTTTTCAATGAAATATGGCATATCTAACAGTTGTCAGCCTTATGTAGTCAGTCACCACAACTTCTCAAAACTATTGGCTATCATTATTGGCAGCCATAATGGAGATCTGCCATAGCCATAGATCTCAAAAGCTCTTGGACAAATTTCAACAAAAATAACTACTTTGAAGAGAAGTGTACAACCTATTATTTTGTTACTCTATCCCTAATTCTTAA